>MU628423.1:0-217833 GCA_025688805.1 Aspergillus egyptiacus
TTAGGGTGGATCCATAGTAGTCTAACTATATTTAATAGCTTACACTATGCATCTATAGTTATTAAAAGAGCTACAGAGAACGTACCACTTTAGGGCTTAAAAATGCCCTTCTGAAACGCCAACTTGATGTCGCCGTCTCGAGCCAGCGATTGAAAATAAAAATAAAAATAAAAAATACAGATATAGATATATAGATTAGTTCATTTACTTATCTATAGTTACTCAGGGCTGTAAAGCCTGTGGTCAAGGCCTGTGTTTATAGAAGACGGAGCTTAAATATCATCCGCTGTGGATGGAGACAAAGTAACGAACCCAAGGATGCTGAAACAAACAGACCACGCGTATTCTCACAATAAAGGCATTGCCAAGATGATCTCAGCAGCTCTATTGAGTCCCAATCAGGTTAACCCAGCCGGACGCCCGCATTGATACTTAAGCTGGTGGAAGACAAAGAGCCCTTCAGGGAGTTCCAGTGCAGCCCAACCTTCTTGATTTTACTGCCATCAAGACAAGATGATGGCTTCTAACATCCCCGACTCTAATTCAGACACCATGAGACCTTCTTCTCCTCCGTACACAGACGAGCAGAACGGTCTAATAACCGGGGAAATCGAGAAACATCCCCATAGTCACCGACCCCGTCGCTCCCGCTCCCGGGGTCGCCTGCACATAACCAGGCTCACAGCCCTGGGTCTCAGCCTGACCTTCTTCACCCTCTTCACCATCTGCATCTACCTCCTCCTCCTCCTCCGCAACCTCCCCCTCGAAGTCCAAACCCTCCTCACACCCACCCCCAGCTACAGCAACACCGCCAGCTACGGCTACGACGGCCCCCTCCCAATTCACCACGACGCAACCCTCGGCCCCTACATCGAGTGCGAAGCCGTCGAATACCCCGCCACCCCACCCGACTGCTCCTTCGACCTCCTCGCCAACGGCTGGGTGCCGAATCCGTGCTTCGACGCGCAGATGCACCGCGACTACGTCGACGGCCGGGACTACGAGTTCTACCGGGACCCGGAGGGCACGGAGCGCGTGGCCCAGGAGGAGATCCTGCGGGGCAATATCTCCGCGTATGCGTTTGGGCTGTGGGTGTCATTCCGCGAGCATGTGGAGCATTGTTGGTATTTGGTGAATTCGACGGTCGTGGCGATGGCGGGGAATAGCGGGGGTAGGGGCAGGGGCAGGTTGGATATTTGGGTTGATGAGAAACATATGCAGCATTGTCTGGGGGTGGTGAGGGAGCAGAGGCATGAGGAGGGGTATATTGATTTGCACATCCGGGCGGTGTTTGAGAATCATCGGTGTTATTTAGGGTGGTGAATTGCTCTAGCTTAGTATGTAACTTTTACTTGTTGTTTTCTTGGGTCTTTTAAAGATTACTATATACCAGTCCCTGTTCGTAGTCCATTACACAATCCAGGATCCGAACATGAAAAAGGCACCAGTAGCGGCTGTGGATACGGCTGCTGAAGGTTTATCAGTCGTTCTATTACCTACTGACAGTGGGTATTATTTATACACGAAACTTGCGGAAGTACACCAGATAGAAATGGACGCTGCAGGACATGCTACCCGTAAGTAAGGTATCAAAGCAGGCCGGTTGCACCCAGCAAGATCATCCATCCCCATCCCCAGGTTCCCAGAGAGGCCATTCCGCTCCCAAAGAACACTGCGTAAGATCCGCAAGTGCGCAATCCGCACGCATGTCCGCAGCAAGAGTAATATTCGTCCAAAGACTTTCAGGAACCCGCAAGACACAGGGATCCGCCTTTGGGTTCGTATCATTCAACACGGGACAGACATGGCCAAAATCCACGAGCGCGTCCTCGATGCGGAATGTCTGCGGGAAACCAGGACACTGGGCCTGGAAGCTGATGAGATTAACAGGGCTGCCGCCCGGCGCGGTACGAAAGATAACCTCCTTCAACGGCTCGTCATAGAATGGAACCTGGGGAGGCTCAAGTGACGAGGAGCAGTTCTGCGCGAACCCAGACCGCCAGGTTAGCATCCAGTGGCCGACGGTCGATCCCATGATGTGGCCGGGGAAGTAGAAGTAGAAGAACGGGTCGACGGGGGCTTCGCCATCTGTAAAGCCGTTGCCTGGTAGGCTCTCAGGCTCAAAGGGGAATGTGCCGTCGTCAGGCCACAGGGGCGGTTTTGGGAACGAGGCACTCTGCATCTCTTCTAGCTCGTCTGAGTCGTGGATGCGCCATAGGGTCCACTTGATGCCGAAGTGCTGGGGCCATGCCGCCTGGGCGTTCTGGAGGCCGAGGACGATGGGGAAGTATTTGAGAGGCGTGTAGGTGTCGTTGCGGGGGAATACCAGGTCGAGCTCAACATCTTGGGGGTATTGAGCGGCGAAGGAGAGGCTGAGGAGGAAAGGAAGTAGCAGCATTGCGAAAGTGGGGGTCACTGGTGAGATAGGAGAATGAGGGTGCACAATCATGAACATCTGCCGGGGAACAAGGGGTCTTAACTTCTTAAGTCCTAACTGCCTGAAGCGAGTCGGGCGTCTGAATCTCTAAGTGCAGCTATTGGTGGAAAATCCGCAATCGCCGGAGATGAACATACATCCCTCTAGACTACGCCTACCTACGCAGTAGACTTGAAGGTTGGATACTAACTACTGACCCTGGTTCCAAGTTACATCGGGTCCCTGCCAAGCTGCCAAGGGCCCCGTTTCTGGCATGCTCTAGACTTACTACGGCGATTCCGAGGGATTTGTGAAGCTTGTCCGGCGGAAGAAGCCGTCGGAGCTGTATGCAGCCCATACCATAAACATGTATATAGCCGTGTCCAACTAACAGGTGCTAGCTAGTCACTACTAGGTACTAGTTACTCATAGAAGCAGGGCTCGGGATTTGCACTTGATTGGTCTAGGATGGAATGGCTGCAGTAATCTGTGAGTGGGTACAAAGATGTGCCTGAGTACTGGAGAACCCCCCATGCCGGCGCCAGTTGCGGGAACCGTGTGCGGGCCACAGGTTCCCGGAACCAAACGCCTGGTACTGGAAAGTCATTGGCCTCGTTAAATCCATGTCCTCTGAATGCATGCTGTGATGTCGTAAGTTCACTCCACCTACCGAACAGAGAGCCAAAGCAGGGACAGAGCTGATATCTGGGGCCTCACAGTGGGCGCAGTGTGGCACTACCGCTGAGTTCTGCACCGAGAGTAAGAGTGCCAGCGGTGCACCAGGCACAGCGGCTCCTGGAACCAGCGGCTGCATTTCCAACTGCCGTATCTTGATAGAGCGTTCGGACCCCCCGGCAGAGTATCTCAAGCTCGGGTACTTCGAAGCATATAACCTGGGGCGAAAGTGCCTCCACATGGACGCCAGTCAGATCAATACTGCCGATTTCAGTCACATCCACTATGGGTTCTTGACATTGACTCCTGATTTCAAGGTCAAGATTGGCAATAATCTCGAGGTGTTTGAGTTCCATGAGTTCAAAGCGTTAACGGCAATAAAACGCATCATGTCAATCGGGGGATGGACATTCTCCACTAGCCCCGACACCTATACCATCTTCCGTGACGCGGTGAAGCCGGAAAACATGGAGACGTTTGCCCAGAATGTGGTGAGCTTCTTGCACGAACAAGACGTGGATGGGCTGGACATCGATTGGGAGTATCCCGGAGTATGTCAACCTCCTCCCTACCCGCTGTTGTCTTCCCAGCACCTATATCATTTCTATTGCCGTTGCACAGCTAATTGGACAAATCGTGATCAACCCAAAGGCACCCGATCTGCCCAGCTTCGATCCCGGTGACCCCGTCGAAGGGGATAGCTACACCGTATTCCTGGCAAGAATGCGGCAACTACTCGGCATGTTTCCATCCTCTCTTTATGATGGGTAGGCTGATTCAACCGGTCCTCAAACCTGGATGACTCTTGTCGAATCGTCCTTCTTGCACCAGTAACTAGCCAGGGAGTACTCGACAGATAGCCTACCCTATATTTCTGGACTGAGGGGTGTCTGCAGAAACTCCAGATTATGTAGTAGCTGGGTCTATAAAGTGTCCGGATACCAGGAACACAGACTCTCGCTTGGCAGATATAGCCACTGGGAGACTTGAAACCCCTCTCCAGAGCTTGACCCCCAGCGCAGCATTGGCGCTGTGAGAGATTGAGGCAATTAGGGGTGCCCTAACCTGGCTAGGATTAGCCTAGACCCACCGGAACCCTTCTGGTGGGCCGTGTACATGCGGATCCTTCCTCACTGGGGAAAGCCTGGTCCCTGGCGGAGTGGGGCCGTGTCGATCGTGCGTCTGAAGAAGAGGGGGAAGTTGCTCTGGTTGGTCCCGCCTTGCCCCCCTGTCGCTCGCCGCCTGCCTCATCCGGCTAAAGCTCAGCCACAGTCCCACATCGTCAGGATAAGGTACGTAAGGTACCTTTAGGTACAGGAAGGTAGTCTACGTAACGAAGGTTAAGGTACTCTCCTCGCTCTCATCCACATCATTCTCCTCTCCATGCTTCCAATTCCGATGGGGATCTCAGGCCAGATAGCTCACGCTGAGGTTAATCATGAACTAGCTCAGGAAGGTAGCTGACTTCTTCGTCTCGGACTGAGTGTGATCCTGAAGCGAGATCGATTCTATCCCCTCCTTTCCCCCCTTCTGCGGGTCCGATTTCGAGCGCCCAGCATGTCGCTACTTCGACCCTTTCGACGACTAGTCGCCGTCGCGATTCTGCTGATAATTCTCATTTATTGGAGCTCACTACGGATGACTGATGGTCCAGCCGTGGCCGATGCGCGGGCGCAATATCCACGGATTACCAAGTACATCGAGGGTGGAACGGGGAGCGGTGGTGGTAAGTCCATTTGGCCTGTTCCATGCGCCATTGTCACTAACTTGACTCTGCAACAGCCTGGCATCTTCCGCGATCATGGACGCAAGACCTAAACACACCCCTCGATAATATAGTTGCAGCAGCACAACTCGCCCTCAACCGATCGAGCACGCAGCCCTTGGGCCGCCTCCCGCACTCGAATATCCCCCGGATTATCCACCAAACATGGAAAGATACCCAGTTTGAGACGTGGAGACCGACGTATCTGGCCAGCACGGAGAAGTGGCTGGGCGTGGTGGAGGAGGAGGACATCCCGTATCTCTTCTGGGATGATGCTGGCATTGCGCAGTTTATGCAAGCCTTTGAGCCAGATCTGGAGGCAGAGTTCTATGGCCTACCCAGCCCGGTCGAACGGTCGGACGTCTTCCGAGTGCTAGTCTGCAAGTGGTTCGGTGGTGTTGTAAGCCGTCCTCTCCGGTCTGCCACTCCTTGAAGCCTGCTAATAAGACCAGTATGTGGACCTAGACACGGAACCGCTCCAATCTCCCACGGACTGGATCACCACCGGCGACCTTAGTCCCTGGACGGACTTCAAGACCAACAGGCTCTATCACTCAACCCAGGCCGTCAATGCCATCGTCGGCATCGAAGCAGACACCGACCCAGACACTGACGCCTACTGGCGAATGGGGTACTTCTTCCCCATCCAGCTCACGCAGTGGGCCTTCGCATTTGCCCCCCACCACCCCATCCTCCAACTCTTCATCGACAGGCTCCGGCAGACTATCCAGCTCATCATGTATGAGCAGCAACTCCTCACCGACCCCGAGCAGGACCACGGCCTCGACTGGATCGATCCCGTGAACCTGACCGGGCCCATCGCATTCACAGATAGCGTACGCACGTATCTCGATCAAACAGCCAACCTGCGCTGGGACGCACTGACCGGGCTGCATGACAAAGGCACGACAAAGTTTGTCGAGGACGTGCTGGTCCTGCCCATCACCGGCTTCAACCCCAATAGGGGCCGCTTCCAGAATATGGGCTCCAAACCTGCCACCGATCCGTCGGCCCGGCTGCATCACCATGCTGAGGGCTCCTGGCGGCATTGGAGTCTCCGAGTCGAGATGGGCAAGCTCTGCCGGACGGCATTTGGGCTCTGCAGGGATTGGTCCAAGGTGCCACATAAGGACAGTTGGATTTTCTGACCTGATGCGAGCACCTCTTAACACCCTATACCCTTTCTCAGCTTATTGTGTTAGGACGATATTAATTATGTATATATATATATATATATATGTATAGACGCTCGATAGACGATTAATAGAATAGTACATAATTGCTATTAAGCCACTGGTTGCTGCAACTCATGTGGAATCTTCGCAGATATCCCCTTTCCAGAATTCGGCCTGCCCAGGCAGCTGCCCACGTTTATTCCTCTCGTTAGTTTCGCAGACAATGGAACAGTCTCTGCACATGCAGTATACAGTATTCGTCGTGCACAGTAATTGAATGACCGAGCAAGCCACTACTAGTACCTAGTCTAAAGTACTTACTGTCTTGATGCGAAGCCTGACAAACCACCTGAATGGAGGTCGTCCACCAGCTGACTAGATCAGTCTGATAATATGTCATATATCATGCTTGCAGGCTTGAGTCCAAGCTTAGGGTCGATAGATAGATTACATAGATACCTAGATAGGCTGGAGTATGTCTGAATAGAAGACCTCGGACACATGAGTGGCTACGTAGCAATACCTGTGAGTAAGTAAGACTGAACGTGTCTAGGCTGGACGGGGTCGTCATCTGTTGGACATCTTAACCTGTTAATGGGTTTTGGTTGTCGTTGTTATACATGGACTGGGGTGGGGGGTGGATAAGGTATTTGCTGGGGCAAGGGGGGTTCCTATAGGTCTACCTTAGGTAGTATACATTGGTGTTTACCAGTGATACTTAACGAACGACAAGTCTGTACAGCTTGCTGTAATACCTGATCCACTCTTAATTTTTGGTATTCTTTTTCTGGAATATAGCTGAAATCACTTCTGGTTGTCTGAGGCGAGGCCACTTGGTATCTATCTGACTATGCTAGCCCTAATCACATCTGTATAAGATAAGCTAAGGTAGCCCCAGTCACTCCGACTGGCGCTGCACCACAGCAACCTCCTCCGTCCGCTGCACTCCATCGACCCTCCCCGTGGCAATGGCCTTCATCTCCCCCTTCGGCCCGCGAACCCACTTGATCGGGCCCGGAGGAAGATTCAGATTCAGATTCGGATTCTCCCCGGCTGAGGAGCAAGACCACTGCAGTGACTTCCGGATCTCAGGCCCCAGGTCTGGCAGCATCCCGGTCGTGAACTGGAACCCGCCTCCGAAATTAGTGGGGATGTTGTCGTGGTCGATGTCTTCGCTGAGCATGGAGTATGCGTCCGCGCTGTAAACGAATTCGATCTTCTCTGCTGTGACGGGGTCGATGAGCGGTTTCAGGAGCCTCCATAGTTTCGCCATGTATGAGGGGACGTTGCATGCCTTGTACCGTATACTGTATTAACAGAGGAAGTGCAGGGAGGTAGGTAAGTAACGTACATAAATCCGATGAATGGTCTCCGGATAACACGTCGCCAGGATCCACGAAGAATCGCGCGCAAACTCCCGAACATCCCACGCCTGTTTCAGCGACAGACAGGCGGCGTCAACGAGATACACACACTGCGTGACCGGCTCCGCACGAGCAGCCGAGCACAGCGGCAACGCAAAGCGCGTGAAGGCGTCGAAGCACACCAGCATTCGCTGTGCCATGTTCGGCGTCATCGATGACCCACCGACGTCCGTCGATTTAGGCATATCGTTTAGTCTTCGCCAGTGTACCAGATTCTCCTTGCTCAGCGTATTCAGATCGAACATGAAAATCGGGCGGCCGGCGCGGTCGGTTCGGCCTGTCCAGCTGGGGTACTTGGGCTGGTTAGTCTTGTCGACAAGACAACCGGTTGAGTAGCCTAAAGGGAAGGAGAGAGGGAAAGAGAATGTACCAGACATCTGGAGTCCTCGTAGTCGTCTACGCTAATCTCGTCGTAGAGACGGACTGCGTTGTTCTCGGTGTGGAATTTGATCGCTTGCTGGTATTGCTCGAGTGCGCGCGTGGGGTTCAGTTGCTTTGCTCGGAGGAAGCGTCTTTCTCTAGTCAGCTCTCAAAATAAAATATCTGCTCTGTAGCTAACTTACAGAAGGGTTCCCTCGTCGCAGACTCCATCGGGCAGGTCATCCTCCTTCAATCCGTCCCGTCGTTTCAGGAGGCCTTGTTCGGCACAGAGGCCTCTGAAGGTCGTCAGGGCCGACGCTTCTTCGGTTCGGAGCCCAACCATTGCGTTCGCTAAGGTAAAGATAGAGGTCCACTAAGTGATCGATAGGTAATGTGAGGATGTCTATCTAGGGTGAGAAAAGGGAGTTGGGGGGGGTCGAAGCGTCGATTCAGGAACGGACGGACTCGTCGAGTCCTTCGGAGCATCAAGTGTCCGCAGCTCAGCCACCGAAAAAACTAATGACGTTGTGCAACGTTGTTGCTTTTTTTTAAAGACGAGGGAGGTTACCTTGGTGACTCTCACGTCTTGCTGCCTGCAGGAAGCTGTGCAAGATCGGCATACGGCCCCGCTTAGGTGAGCTGCATCTCTGCTTTCCCATCGAGATCACGTCGGGGGAACCCGAACCCTACGGAGAGAGCTCCTACCTATGCATCAGTGACTACTTCGATGCATGTCTGTACAAGCAGTACAGCATTCCAGATGGTTCCTATCATTCTGAATGACATCAAAAACCTTAATAACCTGATGATAGGAATCTACGATTGTACGAATGGACCCGGTGGGGACGGGTTGAACGTCATGTCGATGCAAACCATAGTTCGTCGCCTGTTCGTCACGGTTCATGCTGGGGATTGCCGGGTCTCCACTGATCAACCTTATCGTCTTCCCAATACAATGGCCATTGGATCAGGAACGGGTCCAGGGAAGGCGCGGCTGAGGTAATGCTGTTCGCGAGGAAATGGATGGTAATAATGGAATCATCCATGAAGACCCTGGGAACCATTTAAGGTCGACCGGTCCACGGCCTCATGATAGAGCTACCTCCCTACTTAATATCTAGATAGAAACATGACAACAACATTATTACCCCCCTCCATCCCCAACGATACTACGTCTTCCCGCGTGCGCCGCCCAACCCCCGACATCAACGGGTTCTGCCACGGCTACGAGCTCCGCCGACACCGTCATGAAGATCAAGCCAACGAAGGCTCGCTCCGATGCCGCGCCGACTGGGAGAGGTTCATCGGGCCGATCGAGCGCTGGGGCTCCTGGAACCCATGGGACGGCCATTTCGGCGCCGTGGTCCTGCCCTTTTGCAGGCCGGAGCGACTGGCTGTGATTTGCTATATTTTTGAATGTACGTGCCACCGGCGGCTGTGATAGAGCTAGGCTAACTGGGGTAGATGCGTTTCTGTACGATAATGTCGTCGAGTCAGCGGCCAAGTCGACTGTAGGTCCCTGTCTCGCGGTCGATACATGGATACATAGGGGAACGTGGAAGCTAATGAAGTCAGCTGAACATGGATACGGACAACATCGCCCTCGACGAGACCGAATACCGCACCGTGCGGTCTGTGCTCGGTACAAAACAGATCCAGTCCAAGATGCTTCTTGAGCTGTTGTCCATCGATGCCCCCTGCGCCGAGGTCGTCATCGACTCGTGGAAGACGATGATTGCCACGACGGCGAAACGGGACAAGACGCGTCCTTTTAGCAATCTGGACGAATATGTCGATTATCGGATTATCGACACTGGTGCCCCGTATGATTCCCTCAAGTTGTGGCCTGGTTCAAAGAAAGAGTCTAATGATTGCAGCTTCGTCGACACGCTCATGCGGTTCGGCATGGGTATCCTCTTAACCCCTGATGAACAGAAGTGCATCGAGCCGATAGTCAAACCATGCTATGCAGCCCTCGGGCTCGCAAACGATTACTTTTCCTTTGATATAGAGTGGGAAGAGTTCCAGACCGAGAAGGAGAAGAGCACCATGACGAATGCCGTGTGGCTGTTTATGCAGTGGGAAGGGCTGGATGTGGAAGATGCAAAGCGGCGCGTGCGCGAGGTGACGAATCAGTATGAGCAGCAATATATTAAGAATGTCGCAGCGTTTATCGATCGCGAAGGAAAGGACAACTTCAAGCTGCAAAATTACCTGAAGGCACAGGGGTATCAGATCCCGGGGAATGTGGCGTGGAGTCTGCGGTGTCCGCGGTATCATCCTCATCTTGTCCCGGAGGCAAGTGTGCTGTTGGAAGAGGCTTCTTCCCAGACAAATGGGGTGGAAGAGTTAAAGGATACCAGTGTGGAGCGGACCAGGAGCCCTAGCCAGGACTCTGACATCTCAGAACAGTCTCCGACCTTCTGGTCTGGCTCATCCAGATCATCGATGCGGTCGTCTGTTTCATCAGGCGAAGGTATAGGCGGGAAACGGGAACCGGCACGGCAGGTTACTCTCGGAGATGAGGTAGGTTTCTTCCTAATGACTCTCCGGGCGGCCTCTCGAGCAGCGTTGACGTCTGTATAGCATCTACTCGGACCGGCCGAATATATCAGTTCTCTCCCGTCAAAAGGTGTTCGCGAAGCCTTTATCGACGGGCTCAACGTGTGGCTGGTACTTCCAGATCACCGAGTTAACCAACTGAAGAGCATTGCCCAGACACTACACAATGCCTCGCTCATGTGAGTCCAATATCCTTATTAGTTGATGGCGATCGCTAACTCCTCAGGCTGGACGACATTGAAGACTCCTCTCCCCTCCGCCGCGGCCAACCAGCGACACATATGATCTTCGGCGCGGCACAGACGATCAACTCGGCAAACTATCTCCTCGTCCATGCAATGGAGAAGGTGCGACAGCTGGATGACCCCGCCTGTGTGGATATCTACCTGGAGGAGATGCGCAATCTCTTCATCGGTCAGAGCTTCGATCTCTACTGGACGCGGCAGGGCGAGTGTCCGTCCGAGGAGGAGTATTTGGAGATGGTTCGACAGAGTAAGTTCGATTCACTTTTCTCTGAGGCGAGACAGAGCTGATGACTGTAGAAACCGGTGGTTTGTTCCGACTCCTCGCCCGGCTGATGGTGCAAGTCTCGCCAGTTCAACAGAAGGGGTGAGTTACTATCCCATGGTCGATGAAAAAACCACAGCTGGCTAGATTCAGATTTGGCCCTTTATTATCATCCCTCAGCTGCATTCTCGGCGAATTCTTCCAAATCCGGGATGATTACAAGAACCTCACAGAAGAGGTACCTGCCTCCCTTCCCCAACGTCCCCTAATGAATCGCTGACAAGGGTACCAGTACACTGGACAGAAAGGCTTCTGCGAAGACCTCGACGAAGGCAAATTCTCCTTCCCACTCATCCACGCCCTGACATCACAGCCGAAGAACGTGCAGCTGCGCGGGATTCTGCAACAGTCTCGGTCCGCGGGCGGACTGGACGTGCCGCTCAAGGAGAAGGTCCTGGCGCATCTCCGCCATGCAGGGAGCATTGAGTACACGGAGGCGAAGATGCGCGAGCTTATGGAGCAGATCACGGACGTGGTGGTCCGGTTGGAGGGGGAGAGCGGGTGTCCGAACTGGGTTGTGCGACTTTTGATTCATCGGTTGAAGGTGTAGATCGAGTGTATTACTATTACGGTTCGTCATGATGACATGGTTATTAGCGAGTATTAGGAGTGTAGGTGTGTGGATAGATAGGTTTGAATATGCGGTTATATCATTCCAGCATCTCAATGTCCAACTTGGAAGGAATTAGGGCTGCACATCATGATGATGTCATCGGCTATACCAGATATAACTTCATCTACCGGAGCACCACCAGGCAGAATATCTCACTTCCCAACCCAGCACCTATCCCAGATACAATCTACAATCTACAATCTACAGCACAGTTCAATCACCAAAATGCCACCCAAGAAAATCCTCATCATCCTCAGCGACGCCAACGCCTTCCCCATGAAGAAAACCAGCGGCGAAGCCACCGGCCAAACCATCTCGCAACCAAGCGGCTTCTTCCTCATGGAGCTCGCCAAACCGCTTCAAAAGCTTCTCGAATCCGGGCACGAAGTCGTTTTCGCCTCCCCCTCAGGCAAAGAACCCGTCCCCGACCCAACCAGCGAATCCCTCGCCGCCTTCGCCGGCAACTTCTACGAACGCCGCCGCGAGAACGACCTCCTGGAGCGCATGAAACGCGAGAACGGCTTCACGCACCCCCGGCCCTTCGCTAGCATTACTGACGCCGAACTGCCCTCCTTCGCTGGCGTGTTCATCCCGGGCGGGCACGCGCCGCTCGCGGATCTCGGCGAGAATGCGGAACTAGGCCGTATTCTGAGGTTCTTTCATCGAGAGAATAAACCCACCGCGGCGATTTGTCATGGGCCGTATGCGTTGCTGAGTACGAAGGTTGCGACTCCCACAGCTCCGGGGGAGGAAGGTCGTGGGGAGTTTGCGTACAAGGGGTATCAGATTACGTGTTGGAGTGATGCGGAGGAGAAGGCGATGGAGACGATGTTGCGGGGCGAGATCGAGAAGGTCGAGTCGAGGTTGAGGAATGAGGGGGCCGAGATGGTTGAGGGGGTGGGCGAGAAGGTTGGGAAGACGACGCTGTGTCGGGAGTTGTTGACGGGGGGGAATCCGATGGCGGCGGATGAGTTGGGGGAGCGGTTTTTGAGGATGGTTAGTGTTTGATATCAGCACTGGCTGTATTTGGCAGTTGTGGATCTGAATATGCAGATGGGGTTCAGATCTCTGTCTGCTCTGTACTATGTCATATATATCTAATCTAATCATGATCGATCTCCCTTGTTCTGTTCGTCTGTGTACCGTAGATAGTTGCATTAGTTGCATACCTATGTAGGGATGCGCATGTCCTGCAAGGATCTAACATTGAGGTGACAGGTCGAATGACCAGCTAAAGAAGCACAACATTTTTTTCTAAGTTATGCCTTCCCTATATTATTGAATCAAAGCATATAGCCCTATGGAACTCTTTTCGTAGATCCTAAGAGTAATTATTATATTCCTAAAAATCTGCTGATTCCTGTAAACTATTTATCATAGTCTGTAGAGCTAGTAACCTATCTTGCTTATTCATGATAGTAGCCTGACTACATCATATATCACTTTATCCTCGCATACCAAGACAGCAATACCCTCGACCTGCGCTACGTGCAAAAAGCAACAACACAGACTACTACTCAGATACAGATACCCAGGAGTGGGTACGTCTCTGCATTCTGAGTCCTCGGCGAATATTTGTGCCATTGGGCCACGCATTGTCTAGAGCATGGGGTATGGGGTCCCAATATCTGAAGCAAAATGCGCTTTTCCATCGGTAGGTCGGAGCCTCCTTCTATCACGTACATCGTTACGAAAAGACAATTGAGCACCTGTATATCGCGCTAGCATTCGACCCAGTATGGCGAACCAAGAGGGATCTTGCCTTGGTTGATTGCGGCCGGGGCCGTTCACACGATTCCATTCGGCTATTAGAGGCGTGCGACAAGGAAAGCGAGATGTTTCTGGCAGAGGAGCACGAGGATCGGACGACCCAGGCGCTAACTTGACGAGAAAATGAGGTAGCTAGCCTCCGCAGGGATATGGGCTTACTTTGCATTGAGCTGGGAGACCTATCAAGCGCCATTGACTATCTCATCAGATCACTGCCGCTCTGGGGTGTTTGGTTCAGGTACGACGCTGTGTTCCTTCTTATCCATGTTCTCGTCACATTCAGACCCCCGGGAGATAGATGGATTCTGAAAGTGCTGAAAGTCATCGACCTAGGCCGGTGGCATTACGACACCAGCCCGTTCTACCCTTCTAAATGGAATGTCGATAATTGGACTCACTGGGACAATAACCAGTGTCCCCTAATTATTGCCGTCTCTGCGAAGCAATGCGATGACCTTCAATGGCTGGAGAGCAGGTACCAGAGCGCAATAGTCGGCGGATGGCTACATCATTCATCTCATCGAGTCGTTAGCGTATCTGTATGACAGGTCCTTTGGCGAGGAGGAGGAAGCCATCCGGATCTGGGACACCTTCATAGCCCAATATAGAGTACCTGACTTATTTGAATACGAGGACTTTTGCCGACCAAGGAATCGTGCCCTAGGTGCTTATCATAGCGCAACTCAAGCAACTCTGTGATACCGAATTGGAAGCGCTAATTGTCTTTTTGACGGGCAGCCAAGTCTCTATATGGGCGTTTGGCATAGGCTTAATGGACGAACGCAAGTGGCCAGCAACTACTTTAGACCGAGGAGGCTCGACTCGGTCAAATCTCCGCAACACGTCCTGCTCATTCTCGTTGTTTTCATATTCTCCACGTCCATTCTCCATCTTCCATGTTACTAAGCCACTTGACCGGAACAGAGCCCGGCGCGTAAGTCGCTTCTTCCTTCTCCCAACACCACGAATTCACAAGAATGAAGGCTGGTTTTCGCCAATCTGTTCTTTCACTCTTCCAAACATCCAAGCGACGCGTAGCTTTCTCAGATTATTTACGAAAGACTTGGAGTTGCGAGTCCCCGTTTTGGTTATATTCTGCCCGTGTCGCCGGCCAGCCTTCGCAAAAGAGGACCTTCACTTCTCGCGGCACAAGACCATCCAGCGAAGGAATGGGAGGGGAACCTTCTGAAGTGGAACAGCTGTTCCGATACACCAGTGGACGATGGCTCTGGGACGAAGAGCAGCAGCTTAAAGACCGATACAAATCCTTCAATGTTTCCCAGCTTCAAAGTGTAGCCGCCCAGGCGCTGGGAGCGAAGGCCTGCAATTCAATCTCGAAGCTGGCAGAAGGTGGCTTCAACAAGGTTTTCCGTCTTCAGATGGATGATGGCCGGTCAATCCTCGCCCGGATTCCAAACCCAAATGCTGGTCCCGCGTTCTACACCACAGCGTCGGAGGTCGCGACTATGGAATTTGTGAGCCCTTCCCATTATAAGAGGGATGTCGATCGACTTATAGTTTAATTTAGGCACGAGATGTTCTTCAAATCCCTGTCCCCCAAGTCATTGGATGGAGTGCAACCGCTGATAACCCGGTGGGATCTGAATATATCCTCATGGAAGAAGCCATCGGCGCCCAATTCGCCAGTGTATGGGATGAACTGGCCCCAGGTGCGAAACTCGCTATCATGAAAGAGGTGGTCGCAATTGAAGCAAAGATGGTATCAGTATCACTTTCACAGTATGGTGCCCTGCCCTCCTCTGTCTACATGTGCTCATCGATCCTTAGCTACGGGAGCATCTACTTTGCGAAGGACTGCGTGGAAGGCGCGGTGCCAGCTCAGATCACACGTAAGGCCTTGGATACGTTGAAAGATCATGTCGCCAAGACATTCACCATCGGTCCTACTGTTGAACGAGATTTCTGGAAAAAGGAGCGCTCTAATATGGATATTTCCCGTGGCCCTTGTAAGTGACGAGAAAATTGCTGTAATGCTTGGTTGCTAATTGCTTGCAGGGTCAAGTTCAACGGACTTTGCATTGAGCATTGGCCGACGCGAAGTCGAGTGGATCAAAAGATATGCCGTGCCAAAAGCCCCTGATGATATCATGCTGGTTTCGGACGCGCAAAATAACCCACAGGTACATCTAGACTTGCTACATAGGTATCTAGACGTCGTTCCTTATCTCATGGATATCAGTCCAGAGTTCAGCCAGCCCACGCTTTGGCACGGTGATCTACACTCCTCTAATATATTTATCCAAGACAACCGCATTACAGCAGTCATCGACTGGCAAGGCTCATGGGCTGGCCCCTTGTTCCTTCAAGCACAACCGTCGCCGCTTGTGGATTATCAAGGCGAGCTCTTGCTCAGTCGACCGGATAACTTTGATGAGCTAAATCCGGATACACAGGCTCAGATCAAGCGGAAGATCTTCAAATCGACTCTTTCTCAGCTGTATCTGCTGGAGACGGAGAGGCAGAACCCTTTACTTGCTAAAGTACTTCAAATGGACTATGGGAAGACACGCCGTCTTCCAGTCCAACAGGCTGGCAATACGTGGGATGATGATATCGTGGGGCTCCGAGAGTCCTTGATACAGGTTGAGAAGTACGAACTCATCAAACTTCATGGTTTTAGGTTACCGCGCGGCTAACGTATTAATACAACCAGATTATGGCAAGACCTGGGTACAACAGGCAACTGCCCGTATCATTTCACCGAAGAAGAATTGAAAAACCATCTCGCCGACGCAGATGGTTGGAATGAGGTTCAAGACTTTTTCGATAGCATCGAGGACCTGGTACAAAGAGACGGGTGGACACATCATGAAACGTTCGAACAAGCTCGCAGGTTCTTTGAAGAGCTTCGAGAAGTAGGTCTGAAACGCATGAAATGCAAAAAAGAACGGGAGATTTTCGACAAACAGACAGCTTGGGCAAGGAGCCGAAAATAGGATCCCAGTGATCTAGCAGTGGTTCGGCAGGCTGGACCATATGTACCACCAATACAGCTGAATCCTACCTAGCAAAATGTGGAGTGAATTATCAGGCGCAAGTATCAATGCAAAGCGACAGTCCTTAGTAGATTACCGCCCATATATCTTGCACCAAGCTCCATGAGCGGAGTAAATTTACACATTCAACTTCCCAAAATCCCGGCATCGCGCGTAACATGGCACCGGATGCTCTATCTCAACCGAGCGAATCAACCTCTCTCATGCTCGGGACTACGCGGCTCGAACCTCAACGCAAATAAACGGCTCAGGATGGCACACGAGCCCCGGTACCTAACCACGTCGGCATCGCAGCATCGGGATCTTCCGGGAAAGTGTTAAAGCACGCGAGAAACGAAGCGAAGAACAAGAAGAGCCTACCTATCCTCTGCTAGAAAGCGGCCGGGGCAGCTGCGGCGGCCGAAGCCGAAGAGGAATTTCGTGGCATCTGGTTCTGGCGCGGGTTTGTTGGCGAAGGGTCTAGAAGTTATGATATGGTATTAGTGCCAGGGCCACGGGTCCGGATTTGAGGGAACCTTAGGAAGGGAGGAAACAGGATCTTCGGCAGTAGATATCCATTGCACATGAGGTCTACTTCAGTTCAGCTACATGCGGATCTCCGAGTGGGCCAGGAGGGTGCCACCGGAGAGTCCCGTCTCTTTTATAATGGCATTAATATAGACTAACTAGTCTATTCGCGGTGCTCGAAGGTGGGAAATGCTGTAATCTCTACAACGCGGTCGATCGATCTCCTCTTGGGCCTTGCGTTGGACCTCCGGGTACAGACAGGGCCATTGCGATAAGAAAGCAAAGCCAGCCATTGCAGCGACAGTCTGGTAATAGTACCAGACGTTAGGGCTTATCCGATCCACAATTGTGTGGCGCACTTCCTGTGTCTGAACCCCCCGTCTAAATCATGGACTCTCCCTAGGTAGTACTATAGAATATCAACACATGCAGAAGACAGAACTATAAGCCACCAGTACATGTACCTGATGTCATCCAGGCATCAGACCTGATCGAGGCACTCTCGTTAATCTCTAAGCTCAAATTGCAATTCAATACGTGGAACATCCGAGGTATTTGCCGGCATCGAGAAGGTCACATTCCAGAATTCAAAGCCACTGCCCATCTGTTAGCAACAGAAAGTGACAAAAGACGATTCACAGACGAGGCTGGGGAAAACTCACTGAATTACACTGCAGGCACCCCCGAGTAAACCGCAGAAGGATATCCGGGGCACTGGATCCACGGTGCCGCCGACTTTGATCTCGAGACCGTCCACATCACCGAGACTGCCGATGTCCCGTTTCCTGCCCAGAGGGTTGGCGGCAAGGACGAACGTGAACGTGCTCGAGGAGTTGCCCCTGGGATAGGTGAGATTCAACGCGTATGGCGCAACTTCAGACTTCAATGCCGTCTCAGTCGGATACAAGGTGAAGTAGCCGACGGACCCGTCAGAACGAAGCCACTGAGCCACTGCAGGGCTGAACGAGCTAGAGTCCTCGGAGAAGCCACCGACCACGTTCTGGTTGAAGGACTGGGCGCCAATGCTGAGGCTGGATGACACCCAGGCACTCACGTTTCGCGGCTCCTGGTCGGCTGGAGGGGCGTAGACTTGGCCGGCGTACGTGTGCTCTCCGGAAAATGAGCATAACCTGGAGATGGCGGTGTCGGGGATGACGGTCTTGTGGAACTCCGACAAGACCGCGAGGACCGGAGCGATCTCGAAATCGTCCGCGTGGGCCAGCGTCCAGATCGGGGACGTGCTCTCCCAGGCGCGCTCTTTTCCGACCAGCGCCCACACCCAGATGGACATGATGGCTACGTAATTTTTCATGTCGTATCCGTATGATCGATCCCATGGGCCGGCGAAGTTCCTCATCTGAGGGCTCCAGAGCTGCGACTCGTAGTCCCATATCTGCCGGATCAGTCGCGCTGCGTTGAGCCCGATGGTGGAGTTGGTAGGTCCCAGGTACTTGGCTGCGATTGTAAGGGCGTATAGAGAGACGCCGGCGTAGGTCGGGCCGTTGAACTCGGACAGGGTGTGGTTGCGGTCGAACAGATCAAGGAACGCAGCGGCGTCTGCATCGCCGGCCGCGGTCATGTTGGCATCATTCATCTTCCAGCCGGTCCACGAGCCGGCGACGGTCCGCATAAGCCAGGCGTTCGAGTAGGCCGGGTACAGGTTGTCGCCATCGACGCCACCGACCCTGTAGCTATCGCCGACGGTGCTGTTGTACACGCTCTCGAGGATCAGATCCTGGAGGTCGGCGGGAAGGAGAGCCCGGAATTCCTCGTAGATGATGATCAGAGCGGTGCCAATAAAGCCTCTCCAGTTCGGGTCCCACGTGTTATAGATCTGGTGATGTCTTTTCTTAGCCCTGAGCACCGTCGCCCAGTAATAGCGTCGAGAGACTGTGACTTACCACTGGGGGATAAGCCGCAGACCCAACGGTCGGCTGCTCGGGGTATTTCGTGTAGCCACCGTACCACTGCACTGTCGCGTTCTTCTCCTGGTCGCCGATGGCGTTCCTGAGGATCTTAATTGCCTCGTCGGCGTCGCTGCCCTGGTTCCGCTGCAACAGCCCAACTGAATACCAGACTGACGATCGAGTTTCATGAGGCCCGGCCGCCAGTGGATAGTAGAAGTAGCGTAGATACGAAGCCGTCGGGTCGTAGATGGCGTCTTGCAATGTCATGGCCTCGTCGAACATGCCCTGTGCATCGTTGCTCAGCGGAACGGACTCCACAACGCGTGCCCCCAGCAGGGCGAGCAACCAATGGATCCTGGCAAGCATTTTTTGACAACCGGCTGCAGAAAGTGCATCGGCATGGTTGGGTGAGGTGTGCCTATTTATTGGGCTACCCCGCCGGAGTTTGCTTAAGCTGGGCGTTGGAGTCGCTGTGCGTCACTAGGAATAAAACGGTCAAGATCGACTCCAACGGCCGGTGGTGCAGGTCGTCCTCATTATTACCTAGATAAGACCATAGAAGATAGTTGATATTATGCAGGATTTCCGGCAGACTGGGAACCCGGGGTCCATAAAAGCCGCTCAGCCCCGGGATACCAGAGCCTTCTCACATGGCTAACTAGTATTACAGTCAGATGGGTTCTTCTTTCAACTAATCTTCTTCAGCTTCTCTATACAACAATAGGCAACGTAATAGTGGAGAAACATGTCTATGCCTGGTTCATGGGCAATAAGCAGCACAGGATGAGATCACATGAGCAAAGCAGGAATAATGGGACAGGCACATGCTGAATAATGGCGACAGTCATGACTTTACCTACTTGTCTGGAACTCCTGGGTGATGTATTGGCAGATTTATCAATCTAAAAAGTGATAACTAGGTACTATAGAAGCCAGATAAATAAAATATACAGTAATATAAAATGTATACTAATAGGAATATCGAGCTGCTGGCTATATCTATATAGAAGTCATATCTATTAAATTATGTGAAGAATTATACTAGGTTAACACTGACTAATAACCCTACTTTATTTGTACTTACTATCCAAGCCTCGAGCATAGAGAATAGTACAAGCCAAGTAAGTCTTACTTCCAAGTCATGTTAGTCCACTTTACTCCTGGCTTGCCATACCCATTGTATATGGATAAGTATGAGAAGACACTTGCCAGTCGTCCTGCTCCGTTCACTATTTTAGTTCAACCCATAGGCCCAGACGTGGCCATCACTGCAGTTAATAACAGTCTCTGCGCATCCCACGACTATAGCAGCAGACACAGTTCTAATATAATATATAGAGATAAATACTACAGCATATATCTGCAAGCTGCTCCTTGACGCTCAGCATAGGATAGCCCGGCCAAACTAACGCGTCCGCAAGAAACAAGTATCAGGCGGTTGCAAGATCTCACAGACTGAGAAATTCCTGGCCATTTCACTTCACTTGATTCCCGATAGCCAGACAAGGTCATTGTATATAGGAGCTGAGAAGAAATGTCTTGGGAAGGCCTCACCTTGCACAGACAGTGTTTTTCATATTTACAGGGCAGCTCGCCCCTCTATACCTCCACAGTCTTGGTGAAGGCATTGCTGCCTAGGCTGATGGCAGTATCAGGTCGCCTCCGGTGGATTGTACTTGTGGTACTGAGATTGTGCCTTGATAGCTACCTATTTATTTACTCATCCTTGAATGACGGTTGGGATAGCCTTCTGATCAAGGTTCTGACCGGACTTAGCAGTCGTAGTTATTCCTACAGGAGTATCAGAAGAGAGATTTGTGTTATTAGCATCGCCTTCAACAGGTAGATACTAATGTGTGAAAGATAGCGCAGAGTTATATCTTTCTTATTTAATCAATGTAATCAAGTAATGTACATGATACAGCCTGCAGTAATAACTTACACACTTAGTACTTTCTTTAAACTTGATACATAGGAATCACATGAAATAGACAGGATAGTTATATTAGCACTGAAGTAGATTACTGCATCCCATTAGTATAGAATCACTTAACCCATATACCAGGGTGCTGTGACATCAGGGAACAGTCCTAATATAAGGCTCTCCTATTCTTGTACTGTTTCCTCTGTATTATGCAGGTTGCCTCACTGTACAATGTACGTGCGATGATGCGGCATTTAGTGATTTATTCCAGGATGTGTGGGACCCGTCTCTGTCTCAGTCTCTGTCCTTTTTTCTTTTCTTTTTTTTTTTTTTTTTTTTTTTTTTAATCAGCATCCGGCAGCAAAACTGCTCTTCTCCGGCCGTCTCTCCACGTAACTAAGTGCACCCAAACCTACAGCTTCTTCTTTCTTTCAGAGATTGAGTCAATGGTTCCCGTCCAGGCCATCTAAGTGAAGTACTGTTTATCTCGCAAGGTCCCACTCAAGACATGTCTCATGCCTAAATGCCTCAATTGGCACGCTATGAGTCACTCAATCACCACCTCTCAATGTTTCCGTGGATATAAAACGGGGACAATGTTTTTCTGTTTATTAAAGTGTGGGGATGGTGATTGGTAATACACACTTCAGATCACGAACAGGACAGTTGGAAGTTGGCATTGCGGGGGAGAACTGTCCCTTCAGATTCAGCATATACGCCAGTGACGGTGACTTGATCAGTGCGAATTTGGTGCTTCAATAAATATATACCTAGAGTATGTCAGCTCAATTGGTCTTTATTGAAGACAAGGCTACAGAAAAGGCACAACTAGTAGCTCTCTGATAGAATAGAGATAGATTAAGCAATAACATGACTTGCCGAAAAGTTAGAAGTCTTCTAGTAGATCCGTTCGTAGCAGACTAGAACCGGGGAGAAGAAACAACGTGGGCGTTCTTCTCCCCGGGAATGAGGTAATAGTAATGGTGCTCTGCTGCCCTGCATGGCATGAATGCCGGGGCTCCACATAGTTAGTGTGCGGGATACCGGTAATATTTGGAGTCGGCTGGCACGGGAGAATTAGGGCTGTGTTTGGCGCACGCATAACAGTACGGATGAGATGTCTTGGAGACAGAGTAGGGGCATGGAATATTAGTAACACAGGAGGAGAGGCCCGACGGTCATAGTAAAAAGAGACGTTTGAAGGCTCAGCAAAAGGCCCTTATACCGGTGCTGCCACCGCACCGGGGACTCAGAAGACGGGGCTGTCGCAGAGTTTAACTGACCTGCCAAGCAAAGACGGTGACTAACAAGCAGAAAAAGAAAGACAAAGCTCGAGATTGGATGCCTATTTCACGCACTCGAGTCAGTTCAACCGGAGTTCAGCCGGACGGCGGTTGCATTCTGCAGACTCGGATGAAGAGTGTGGGGAGGCTAGCGTCTGGAGTCCCCGCATTTTCTTGTTCTCCCTTGGTTCTGTTCTCTGGCGAGATGATGGCGTCAGTCATGCCAAACCTCCATGTGGAACAAAGCTTGGAATTCGCCAGATGCGGTAGTTGGAGGCGCTTGAGTTGTTGTATAGTCCGTAGGAGCTCGGCGACTTACTTCCCGATGCCCATCCCCGTAAAACAACGTTGCTAGTTATATAAAGCCGGCAGTAGACCCGCAGTACATGGTGGTAACAGCAGCAGGGATTTCTTTGCCTGAGTAAACCATGAAGCTGACCGTGGCCTTCCTTGCGGCGCTGCCGCTGGCAGGCGCTGCGTCTGACGATGCTGCAGTGGCTGCGAACCTTGAACGCTTCTGGTCCTATGGCCGGTCAGAGCCGGTCTATCCGTCCCGTATGTCCCGTCCAATGGCCCACTTTTGGTTTGTAACTACTAACCGAGTAAGCAGCGCAGATGAAAGGCCTTGGGGCGTGGGAGGATGCCTACACAAAGGCCAAGGCCCTCGTTGCGCGGATGACCGACGAGGAGAAGAACAACATCACCTACGGCCAACCTTCCGCCAACGGCTGCTCCGGCATGTCCGGTAGTGCTCCCCGCGTCGGCTTTACGGGATTGTGTCTCCAGGATGCCGGCAACGGTGTCCGCGGCACGGACATGGTTAACGCATACCCCTCGGGCCTGCACGTGGGAGCGGCATGGAACCGCGACCTCGCCTACCAGCGCGCCCACTACATGGGCGCCGAGTTCAGACGCAAGGGCGCCAACATGGCTCTGGGCCCCGTGATCGGTCCCACTGGCCGGGTCGCCCGTGGCGGCCGCAACTGGGAAGGCTTCAGTAACGACCCTTACCTGGGTGGCCAGCTCGCGGGGGATACGGTGCGTGGACTGCAGGAGAATGTTATTGCGTGCGTCAAGCACTTCATCGGAAACGAGCAGGAGACCAGGCGCAACCCGCCTCAGCGCCTGGATGGCAGCTTCAACCAGTCACTGTCGACCAATATGGATGACAAGACCATGCACGAGCTGTACATGTGGGCCTTCCAGGATGTCGTCAAGGCCGGCGCGGGCTCCATGATGTGCAGCTACAACCGTCTGAATAACAGTTACGGCTGTCAGAATAGCAAGGCGCTCAATGGACTTCTGAAGGGGGAGCTGGGTTTCCAAGGCTTCGTGGTCACCGACTGGTTCGCGCAGCACACGGGCATTGCCAGTGCAACGGCCGGACTGGACATGGTGATGCCGGGCTCCGACTACTGGGAGAACGACACCCTCGTCGCAGCCGTGAAGAACGGCTCCCTCCCGCAAGCCCGTCTCGACGACATGGCCACTCGTATTGTTGCGGCCTGGTACCAGTACGCCGAGCTCGAGAATCCAGGCCACGGATTCCCGGTTGACCTGTACACGCCGCACGAGCTCGTCGACGCCCGCGACCCGGACTCAAGAGAGACCATCTTCCAAGGAGCGGTCGAAGGCCACGTCCTGGTCAAGAACACCAACAAGGCGCTCCCTCTCTCCAGTCCCAAACTGCTCTCCCTGTACGGCTACGACGCCGTCGCGCCGGCAATCAACTCCTTCGACAACGCCAGCTGGGGCGGCTGGGCAATGGGACTGGCAAACACCCTCTCCTGGCCCGACGGCCGACCAATGAACAACACCCTGCTCAGCTACTTGTTCGGCGCCAGCGCTGACCCCTTCGTCTTCGGCCCCGGCGTCGCCCTCAACGGAACCCTCATCTCGGGCGCCGGCTCCGGAGCCAGCACCCCCTCCTACATCGACGCCCCCTTCGACGCCTTCCAGCGTCAAGCACACGAGGACAACACCGTGCTCGCCTGGGACTTTGCCTCCCAGCACCCCATCGTCAACCCGGCCAGCGACGCCTGCATCGTGTTCATCAACGAACAAGCGGCCGAGGGTTGGGACCGGCCGTACCTTGCGGACCCTTACTCGGACACGCTGGTCGAGAACGTCGCGTCGCAGTGCAATAACACCATGGTCGTCATCCACAACGCGGGCGTCCGGCTCGTCGACCGGTGGATCGACCATGACAACATCACCGCCGTCATCTTCGCCCACCTCCCGGGTCAGGATACGGGCCGCGCCCTGGTTGAAGTCATGTACGGCAAGCAGTCGCCCTCCGGTCGGTTGCCGTACACCGTGGCAAAGAATGAGTCGGACTACGGTGCGCTCCTCGACCCCACCATGCCGGAGCGAGATCGCAATGGCTGGTACCCGCAGTCGAACTTCACCGAAGGGGTTTATATTGATTACAAGGCGTTTGAGAAGGATGGCGTGAAGCCTCGCTATGCGTTTGGGTTTGGCCTGACTTACACCGAGTTTGAATACTCGGACTTGGAGATCCAGTTGAGTGGGGGGTCGGACAGGGGTTATCTTCCCCCTGGTGGGACGGAGATTGAGGAGGGTGGATTGCCGTCCCTGTGGGATATTATCGCGACGGTGAACTGCACCGTTGCGAACACTGGCGATGTGGCTGCGAAGGAAGTCGCGCAGTTGTATCTTGGTATTCCTGGGGGTCCAGCCAAGGTTCTCCGGGGCTTTGAGAAGCAGCTTATACAGCCTGGGGAAAGTATGAGCTTTGTGTTTGAGTTGACGAGAAGAGACCTGAGTGCTTGGGATGTTGAGAAACAGGTCTGGGGCTTGCAGGAGGGAGTTTATGGGGTTTTTGTTGGGAAGAGTGTGGACGATATTCAACTGAGGGGGAAGCTGAAGATCTGATAAAGCTGGACGAATTCCAGTCAACCTTGAACAATTAATTTTATTTTGTATTTTTATTACTAGCAGGGACAAGATATCTAGCAGGTATTACCGTAGTTTTTATATATCTCTGGTTCCTTTGACACCTGGGATTCCGTCTATACAGAACACCTATGACTTTCACTATACCTAGTATTGCGGAGCAGAAGATAAACATGAAAGCATGAGATCATCTGTACTCCTCAAACCACATACTTTCTATTTACATAAAAGTCTATTAGGAACTGTGCCTACAGCATACAGACTACCTTACCTGACAGAGTGAGTGGATTCCCGGACTTAAGCCCTTCCCGGAGTTAAGCAGCTCCAGCTCCTTGCCGCTTTAACCTAAACACCACACCACCACCACCACCACCACCACCACACTACTAACTAATAACCTCTCAACCCCCTTCACCTCCAGAAAAGAGAAAGAGAAAGAAAGAAAGAAATGGATTCCCGCCAACCCTCCTCCCAAAACCTCCTCCGCCCGCCTCCTCCACACCACCGCCCATCCGCCGCCTCCTCAAGTTCATCAACCCCCCGGCCACCCCTGGCCCCCGTCTCCGCCCACCCCACCGCCATCATCTCCGAAAGCGCCATCTTCCACGGCACATACAAGGTCTCCGTCGGCAAGGGAACGGTCATCCACCCGCGTGCCCGGATCAACGCAACCGAGGGTCCCGTCAAGATTGGCGACGGGTGTATCGTCTGCGAGAGGAGTGTTATTGGGACGCCGCCTGCGCCTGTCCCCGCCTCCGCCGGGGGCTCTGGCGGTTATGGTGGTGGAGGAGGAGGGGAAATGAAAGAGAAGGAGGAAGTGCCGGTATTGATTTCGTCTAATGTCACGATTGGGCCGCTGGCGACTGTGCAGGCGGGCGTGCAGATCCACTCTGCTGTTGTGGTTGAGGCGCATGCGGTGGTGAAGCGGGGGGTGGAGATCGGTGCGCATTCGAAAATTTGTGCGCGATGTGAGCTTGCTGAGGGGGCTAGGGTAGGCGAGTGGGTGGTTGTTTGGGGTGGTGGGAAGGGGGTGGTTAGGCGGAGACGGATACAGGGGAAGGCTGGGAAGGCAGTTGTTATGCATGCGGGTCCTACGACGGATGGAGTGTTGGAGGGCAGGGTGATTGAGGATGCGAGGCTGAAGGTCCTGAGGAGGGAGAGGGAGGCGCTTGCCAGGTTGATTCCGCCAGTGGCGGGGAGGAGGAAGACGTGAGCCTCATTATTGCTGTATTTTGTGGTTGTCGACATGTGGGCTTAGCGTTGCTGTCTCTTGGTTATATACCCCTGATACGTATTCAAGTTGCTGATATTGGCTGCTTCATGCATTTCTTTGGGTGAAGGTCCGCGTTCCCGTCATGGGATGTAGGCTCAGGTATCAGACTCCAAAAGGAAACAAATGACTTGACACAATGGACGTTTATAGAACCGGGTGCAAGTATCCCTCGCCCGCTGGAATGACCTTATGCGACCATGTTCTACTGCCGTTTGCTGTTCGTGCTCCAGATTATAATATCTTTAGTATCTTTATCCCTTTGGGCTAGGTATAAAGGTATAGCATGAATTAAAACCTGTTTAGAATTACCCATTCCCAATAGCACGGTAGAGCTACATAACAAAGGAAAATATTGAAACAAGATCTTGTCGTCTGGACCGGTTCTCTCCACCTGATAGTAAAATAATCCTCAATACTCGTTTTATGCTCGATCGTGGAAAAAGTCTGGAAAACAAAATAAACAGAAATGGCAAAGTCCCAATGCAAAAGATGCAACCTAAGCTCCCCTTGTATGTCCTCCGCCTCTCATCCTCTTTCCCCCTTCGTTTCCGCCTTCAGTCCCATCTTCCCTAGCTCTCTTATTCCCCTGGGGAACAAACTGGCGCGCATGAGCGTTCAGCCCGCCTCGACCAGGGCTAGCTTGGCCTTGACCTTGCTGTGCTTGCCCCCCTTGGTTCTGGTGTCCACCCCTACCGGGATGGCCACCCCGTCCGCCTCGGCCCCGAGGGAGGCCCGAGCCACGCTGGCCTTGCGACTGTTGTTGCTGCTGAGCCTGGCCCTGTGCTTGTTGCTGATGCCCAAATGGATTTTGCTGGGGGGCACCACCCCGGCCACCGCCTCGGCCACCTCGTGCAACTGGAAGCGCAGACTGCAAAGACCGGACAATCCCCGGCGCTGGTGCAGCAGGCTTATTTGGCAGAGTTGAAGGTTGTTGCTGCGGTTGTTGGTTTTGGTTCTGACCAAACGGATTGGGGGGCGCTGTAGTGGCTGGTGCAGCCGAAGGACCCTGCTGTTGCTGCTGCGGTGCTGGCTGCTGTTGCGTTTGTTGTGGTGCCTGCTGCTGAGGCTGCTGGCCTGGCTGCGGTTGAGGTTCCGCCGGCGCGGTATTTGCCGGTGCGGCTGTGGTCTCAGGAGTAGCCTCTGAAGCCGGGGCAGGAGCCGGTGTCGGTGTGGGTGCGGGACTAGCCGGTTGTTGACTGACAGCTCCATTTGGAGTCACCGCTGGGCCAGGCGTGGGCTGTGGCTTTTGCGGGGAGGGCGCGATTTGACTTGGAGCCGCAGCTGGGGCGGGCTTAGGGGCCTGCGGTTGAACGGGAGGGGCTTTCGCGGTTTTGGCGACCTCCCAGACTTCGACAACAGGCTTTTGAGGAGTTTCTGTGGCCGCTTTCTGCACCACATCAACCTTTGCCTGTGTGTTCCTGTACCTCGAATCGAGCATGCTAATCCTGGCAAGGTATTTCTTATCCGACAGCTCAACGGCGGACTTGACCTTCTCCTCAGTGCCCGTCTCAAATGATTTCTTGAGTGTCTCCCGCTCTTCGTTGAATCGTTGCTCTGCGGCACTTTGGGCGGCTTGAGTCTCTTGCTTGTGCTTCTCCATTTGGCTAGCAAGCTGTGCTCGGATATTGTTGCGAATGATAACACGGAGAGTCTCATTCTTCGACGCGAGTTCTCTGGCCTGAGCGTCGGTCAACTCAGGGAGGCCGCCTTCGGCCTTGGTGGGTGTAGCAGGCGGCGGCTGGGCTGGTTGAGGCGCAGATGCTGTAGATTCCCCTTGGTTCTCCGGCTGCGCTTGTTGCTGTCCAGCTGTCAACCGTTCCACTTCCTGCTTATGCGTTGCTCTTATCTCATTCAACTTGTTCTGGAATATACCCTTCATCCTCTCCACGCGCTCCTTAACCTTCTCTTCATGCTCAGCATCCTTGGCAGCCAAAGCGGCGTCCTTTTCGGCAAGAGCTGCCTCAAGGCGTCCAATCTTCTCCTCCAGAGCCTTAACTCTCTCGTCATCGCTCGGGGCAGGCATTTGTGTAGTAGGAGCTGGGAACTGTGATGCCGGCGTTGAATTGACAGGCTGTTCCGTCTCTTGCGCCGCTGGAGTAGGTGGTTTCTCGGCAAGTTTGGCTTTTAGCTCGTTCAACTCCTCCTTGGTCGTCTTCAACTCATCCTGAAGGACGGCTTTCTCCTGTGCAATAGCGTCCAATTCACCCTGCTTGGCCTGAATGCGAGTTGAGAGTTCCCTCGACCGTGCTTTGAACTGCTCCGTTAGTTTGGAACGAAGCTCGGTCGTCCTGTCTTCGGCAGCCTTCAACTGCTCAGGGAAAGTTACGGCCTGAGCCTCGAGGCTTTCGCGAGCCGAAACCGCCTCGTCTCTTTCCTTCTCCAACGTCGCCAGCTTCTCCTTCAACCCCTCCATCTCGGCCGGGTCCACTCGGTCATACTTCTGAAGGATGTTTTGCGTTCGTTGTTGCCAGCGATCCCTATCGGCTTGCAACAGTCTCATCTCACCATCCTTGGTCTCAACGACATTCTCGAGCTCCCTAATACGGGTCTCAAGGGGCTCGATCTGTTGAACCAGTTCATCGACACGACCGGACTTCTCGGCAAGAGCAGCCTCGGTTTGTTTAACTTGACTGCGCAAAGTAACGCTGCTCTCGCGGAAAAGGTTGAGCTCATTCAGTGTCTCCATGAGCTTGTTGTGACTCAGCGCGCTGTGTTCAGAATCCGCTGCCGCGCGACGTTGCTGTTCCAGCTTAAGACGCGCCTCATCAAGCTGAGACTGGGTATACTCAAGCTGCTGACGGAGTCGCTTGCTCTCTTGGGTAGACAGATGATATTGCACATCGACAATCTCCTTTTCGCGGCGCAAAAAGTTGATGACTTCCTGGAGTCCTTCCAAGTTCGGTGCCGTTCCTTCTCCAGTCTCCTGTTCGTTTTCAGCGATACTGGCGCGGTCACGTTGCAGGGCAGATATCTGTTTGGTGATATTCTCGACTTGGGAGTGGAGAAGATTGTTCTGGTGATTTACTTCTTCCCGGCGCTTCTGGAGTTCCAGAAGCTCATTCTCATACCTCTCTTTGCGTTCATTCCAGCTTTCCTCCTTCTGAGCAAGGTCTTTCTTCAGCGTTTCCGCTTGAGTCCGTAATTCGACAGTTTCGAGCTTCAGTTGGTTGGCTTCGGCGCGAACCAGCTGCAAGTTCTTTGCTGCTTCAGCATGCTTGACCAACTCACCCTCGTAATTCTGCTGAGCGCGTTGTGCAATCTCCGCCTGGGCCTTCAGATCCTCCTGGTGATATTGCGCTGCCGCGATCTGGCGTTCGTTTTCCTCTGTCAACCTTGTGATCTCAGCCTCCAATGTCGCCTTTTGCTCCTCCAAACGTCGGGTTGCCTCTCCCTGGTCATCACGGAGCTTGGAGAGTTCGTTATTTGTGGTCGAGAGCTCAGAAGAAATCTCTTCAATTCGCTTCTCAAGGTCCTGGATTTTCGCATCCTTCTCCTCAACAAGGCGATCCGTCTCTTCACGGTATTGGTCGTTCGTCTCAGTAACTGCCTGTAGTCGTTCTTCGGTTGCCTGGCTGATAGCCTTGTAGTCCTCAACTTGCTCCTTAGCATGGTCAAGCTCGCTCTTCACCAATTCCAGGTCTCGCTTCAGCTCCGATACTTCGATGCCTAACTCCTGTTCCCGCGTCAGTCCGGTATCTTGCGAACTTTCAGCAGGCGCCGCAGCGGCTTCAACAGGGGCGGCGGAAACACTAGGTCGTGTCTGGAGGACCTGGAGGCGCTCCTCGGCACTCCGCAGCTCGACACTGAGCTCATCGACGCGGGATTGCAGGTGGTCTCTGGTGGTCTTGGCCGCAACCAATTCTTCCTTAGTCGAGCTCAAGCTCGTCACTAAGTCGTCGATACGCTTGTGATTCTGCTCATGCTCATACTCTCGTCGTAACCCGGCTTTCTTAGACTCTTCGACCTCGTCGTTCAGTTTGCGTTTCGTGGTTTGTAACTCCGTTTCGAGCGATTCGACTTGAACTTGCAAACGCCTGCGACTTTCAGCGTCTGCATGTTCTCGCTCGTTGATGAGGTTTTGCAGGTTTGCGTTTAGGGAATCGAGGCGGCTCCGCTCGTTTCGTAACGTTTCGTTGTCTTCAAGAAGTCTTTTCTCAATGTTCTTCCAAAGAGCTTTCTCTGCTTTCAGGTTAGCGCTCTCGCGCTGAAGACTGTCGATGAGGCCTTTCGATTCGACAAGGTCTTCTGCGGCCTGCTGCGTCTTGATATCCTGTCGGTTTGCGTTCTCCAAGAGAGTAGCGTAGCGTTTCTGCAGCTCCGTGTTCTCGTTCTTAAGCATGTTGAAGTTGGACTGAAGAAGTTCCGCTCTTTGGGTAGCAGCAACAAGCTGACTGTTCGAACGGCTGATCTCGCTCATCAGTTCACTGTTCTTCCGCGAAAGCTCATTAACCTGTTGCTTCAGAGCAGCATGGTCTGTAGCGGACTCCTCCCTGAAGCTGTCAAAGTGAGCCTGAACCTTGCGCAACAGCTCGGCATAGTCAGGAACACCCTTCGCTTGTTCGTCGGATGCAGCAGGGGGCGCAGCACCCAGAGGGAGGGACTGTGAGAAAGCAGCATCGCCGCCAATGGTCTGGCGACGGCGTGTCAGCATGCTGCGGAATGTGTCTCGCTCCTTGACGTAGCTCTTTGTCTGAGCAACAAGGTTTGCGATTTCATCGCGATATGTCTGCACCCTAATCCTTAGCTCCTTCAACTCTTCTTGCTCCTGCTGTCGCACTGCGTCCTTCTCGCGCGCTTCTGCGCCTTCCATCTTATCTCCGAGCTCTCTCAACATGCGACGAAGGGTGACGTTCTGCTCCTGAAGCTCATGTAAGTCCTTGAATGTCAATAGGTTGTGGCTAATGAAACGACCGGTAGGGGTGAGGTCAGCAGAGGCATCTTCGATCTCCTTGCGAGCTATCTTTTCGAGTTCTTCCCTGTCATAGCTCCCTTCGCCTTCCTTCAATAGAGCAACCTCCAGCACCAGGACCTTGATTTGAGAACTCAAGTCCCTCAACTGCTGGCGCAAAATATCGCCCTCACGAGCCAATCCCTCCACCTGTCCCTGCCACTTCCGAGCTTCTTTCGTGGCATCATCCCGTTCTTTGCCGGCAGTTTCGAGGATATTCGACATTTCGACAACTGCATTTTCGAGCCTGGAATGGTCGGCACGGAGCTCATCAATTTCAGGTTTGCTCGCTTCAAGATCCTGCACCATTTCGTCCAAAGTCGATCGCAATTCCTGATTGGTCTTTTGCTCGGCGACGAGCATCATCCGCATTTTATCGTACTCTGAGTACATTTGTGTCAGAGTAAGGCCGCCCTTGGACCGCGATGCTCTGGGGGAGAACGTGCCGAGAGGCGTGCTTGGACGCACGGGCGTGCTGGGAGTTCCATTCATCCCACGAGCTGGGCTCATGGATCTCCTTCCGGCCACTCCTTCTGTCTCAAGATGGTTGATAGTGAGTTCAAGCTCGGCAACACGACGCTCGGCCGCTTCTTTGTCGCCATGTTCCGTCTCAACCTCAACCCGTAACCTTGATATTTCCTCTGCTGCATCGTCCCGGACCTTCTCCAATGCCTCCTGGCATTCCTGTACGCGCTTCTTGGCGGTCTCTGCGGCATTGCCTTGTAGTTCCGCAAGTCGATTTGCGCTATCCAATTCAATCCTGAACGACTCGGCCGTTTGGATGGCCTCCTCCTTCAGTTGTTGGATACTAGCCAGGGATTCTTCGTAGCGCTGCTCAACTTCGTCCAGGCGACTCTTTAAAGCATTCTCACTACGCCGGAGGGACTCGATATTTGCAATAGCCTCTTCGTTTTGACGTTGAAGCTCCGCGATCCGAGCGCTCTTCTCCTTGCGGAATTTCAGATGTTCGGCAGACTTTGTTTTAAGCTCCGTCTCGAACCACTCGTTGTTCTTTTTCGTCAGCTCCAAGTCCTGTTGGAGACTCTGTTCGCGGAACCGGGCGCTGGCGGAGGCAGAGTTTGCGGCCTGAAGATTCTGCTCTGCGGTCGAAAGCTCGCGTCGCAGTTCGATGGTCTTCTTGTGTTGTGTAGAAAGTTCTTCCGCAAGTTTATCATAGGCCGCTGATTTAGATTCAAGCAAAGCTAGCGTGTCACGGTTGGAGGCTTCGAGAGATGATATTCGGGACTTAAGGGAGCTGACTTCGGACTCGTTGGACGTTGAGGATGATTTAAGCGTCGCGATTTCAGACTCAAGAGTCGATCGAGCGGTTTCTGTATCAAGTCAGAAAAGATTAGAGTAAGCGGCCAGCATGACTTACCTGACTCGTGAAGCTTCTTTCTCGTGTCCTCGACCTCTGCGTGACCCTTCTCGACCGAGCTCTTCAGCACCTTGATCTTCGATTCGTTGCTGCGAACAGCATTTTCAAGCTCGACTTCCAGACGAAGCTTGTCAGATTTGAGCTCATCAAAATCTCGCGCCTTCTTCGTGATAGCTTCCAATAGCTGATTGACAAGTTCGACCGTCGGAGCTTCCGTGAGCGTGCTCAAGGTCGACTCAGCAATGGCGTAATGCGACGAAAGGAAGGGCAATTCAATCGTAGCGGCAGCCATACTGGCTGTGTATTTGTCGCAGCAAGCTGCTGCACGAGGATTTCCAACCTGCAGCCCAGGATGTCGCGTAGTAATGGTAGTTGCAAATGAGTACGGGTCCAGGCAGCTCTCCGTCGTTCCGCATCTGAGTTCATTGTTGCCAGGAGCGACACGTGACCGCAGCCTATGTTTGATCTCGAAGAATCACGGGCTTCACTGTCTGTGCTTTCATGGCATCAAGCGTTCTGGACTCGATCCCGCTTTGTCTCTTTCTCCCAAAATTCAATACTAGCAGTGATTGACTTTGTCTGTTGAGAATGGCATGCTGAATTGCTCAACAGTTGCTAAGTGTCCAATCCTTTCCCAAGGTATATACCTCTACTGTCTGTCTTCCTCACAACAGCCTAAGACAGCTCTACAGGTCTATCATTGACTACAGACCCCCTGAGGGTACTTTCAGTTTACTCTCAGCCTGTGTCTGTCAAAGATCTAGGATTACTGCAGTGGCCAGCATGGCTTCGCCCCAGGATATACAGCTCCCAAATTGGTTAGCGTTTCCAGTCACGTGTAATCACTTTCCAGCGGATTCAATGGTCTGGAAGAGCCGTAACCTTTCTTTGAATCCTCATCGACCTCAGGCTTTCGATCCTCGACGATTGTCTTCGTCGAGCCATACTTTTTTTGACATCCTGCTACACTATCCTGACCATATACTCTCACTCGGAACAACTCATATGACACATTAGATCCTATTTAGAGCTCTTGTCGGCTCTCTGAGCTCAGTCGCCTCTCCCCTTCGATCCTTCTCGCAGGCCACCCGACGATACCGCGACCATGTCCCATCTCCAACAGCAGCTCAAGAGCTTTAACGCAGGCGTCGTCGACTATGCGAATCGCATGCCCCAGCAGCGACGGTTCGTCCATAACAACTCTGCGAGCAGTTCCCACATCCCTTCGTCAGCTAGTCCTACGCCCACGTCCGCTGGTGGCGGCGAGCAGAAGAAGAAACGGCACGATGCGGACATCGTCTACTCACAGCCCGCCAACACCGGCACGGGCAAGGATATTATGACGCAGGTGGTCTTCGCTATCGAGCACATGAAAAGCAAGGGCGTGCCGCTTACATTTTCGGATATCGTCTCCTACCTTTCTTTGCAGCACCGGGCAAATGACCAGGGATATGTTCAAGCGCTGCGGAGTATCCTGCAGATGCATGAAAAAGTGCAATACGATCCGAGCGGGGCGAATGGGGAAGGCACTTACAGCTTCCGTCCGCCGCACAATATCCGTACCGCCGAGCAGCTGCTCCAGAAACTGCAGTCCCAGACGACTGGAGTTGGAATGAGTGTTCGGGAGCTTCGCGAGGGGTGGCCGAATGTTGAGGATACAATCAACAAGCTGGAGAAGGAGGGGAAGCTGCTTGTTACTCGGAATAAGAAGGATGATCATGCGAAAATGGTCTGGGCCAATGATCCTTCATTGATCGTGCATTTTGACGATGAGTTCAAGCAGATTTGGGAGAAAATCAAGGTTCCGGAGCAGCATATCGTCAAGGAGGAACTGGAGAAAGCGGGTATCCTTCCTACCAACAAGAACAAAGTTGTTAAAGTCCGGCCGAAAGTGGAACAGAAGAAGGTGAAGAAGCCCCGTCGCAGTGGAAAGACGACGAACACTCATATGATGGGAGTCTTGCGGGATTATTCGCATCTCAAGAGGTAGACCCCAGGCTATCCGATGTGCTCCCCATACTCGCGCACCCTTCGAATGCTGTTCCGCCAGTTTCAACTTCAGACAAAGGGGCCACATTATGCATTGCAGGCGTTGAATTTTGGGAACATGTCCACAGATTATCGGACCTTTTCGTACACATGCTGTCCTCTCAGACGACTCGTCTGTGTGTAAACCACAATACACTACCCGAATGTTCAAAGATAGATACCCTAACAATAATACAAGTTGTTTTCAGAATAATTCCGCTTACAGCTGAAGCCCATCTTACGGGCTCCAAACATCTGAATAATTTTCACGAGGAGCCGAGGCATCTCGTTAGCCCTACGCCACTGGACTGTAGGCATGATACTCTCTGAGCCAAGATGATATTCTAGAGATGACTTGAGACAAAACTAGATTAAGAAAATAAAGACCACATTCCATTCGTCTAATCTATTCGCTTTGACTCGATCTCCCACCTGTAACAGAGTTATTCTACAACAGCAGACCATCCAAACCCGAGCCGCAACCAAAATAAGAAAAGGAAATCAAAAACCAAAGGACATGATATAGAGAAAAATATACAGATGCCAATAAACCATAATTTACCGACACACGCTCTTTCAATCAATGCTTCCCGTTCACAGCCGCCGAGGCCGTTGAAGCTTCCTCCGTCCGCTCAACATACTCAACCAAATCCTCAATCGTACACACCTTAATCCCCCACTTCCGACCGAACCTCAAACACGCATCGCGCCGCATCATCCCATTATCCCCACGGATCTCGGGTACGCCCTCGACGATCTCACCGTCCTCGACTAGCTCCGCAATCACACCGACAGGAGCCTTGCTCGCCAACCGACAGAACTCGACCGCAGCTTCGGTATGGCCTTTCCGTTGTCGCACGCCGCCGGGCCTTGCCTGCAGCGGGATGATGTGGCCTGGTCGTCGGAAATCTTCGGGGTGGGCGGAGGGGGATGCGAGAGTTCGGCAGGCGAGGGCGCGGTCCTGTGCGGAGATACCGGTTGTGACCGAGGGGTCAGCGGAGTCGATGGATACTGTGTATGCGGTGCCCTTGGGGTCTGTGTTCTCAACGACCATCTGGGGGAGCTGGAGTTTGTTGGCGATTTCGGGGGTGATGGGAGCGCAGATTAGGCCGCTTGATTGAGCAACGAGTGGTCAGTTTAAATAGAAATACACGGCATTGCGCATGCAGTAGTTGTGCAATTCCCGGGACTGGGGTGCAGGGTTCTAACCTGGTATAGCGGACGAGAAACGCCATTTGAGCATCTGTAATAGATTCTGCTGCAATGATGAGGTCGCCCTCATTTTCGCGATCTTGTGAATCCAGGACAATAATGAACTCGCCGTTTTCTGGTGGTAGAATGCCGATTAGTCCCATTCACGAAGGTAACCGGAAACATGCAGATTCCACTGCCCGGCGACGCGACGGGGAAGATAGAAGTCAAAACATAATTATTGTAACCCCGAAACCACTCACTGAAAGCTTTAATTGTATCCTCAATCGAGTCGAACTGATGCGCGGGGTCTGTCGGAGAAGGCATTCTGGCTGAGATGGAAGTCCGGCACACAAATGCTGAGCCTGAGAAGCAGGGGAGGTTTCGTTTCTGACCAGATTCGCTTTAACTTTGATTCCGAAGGTAGCTCAGAGGATTATATAGGCTCAATGGCAGGATGAACGTGGGCTCATGCGAGGAGGAGTGGCGGAATTTTTGAGTCACGGGGAATCATTCCAGTGATGTGACTGCGGGGTGAGGTTGAGCTAGCGTCAACGAGGGCGGGGGGTACACACTTCTTTCGAGCGGAAGTAGTGCGTAGAAAACAGAATTCTGTCTCAGTATGTCAATTAAACTTCGAATTGGATATGTCAGAGTCTGGGGAATGCAAAGGACCACGATTGTAGTGGTTTGTCAGTCGTTATCCAACCCACGTTTTTGCAACATGCCCGCCGCGGCTTATCCCGACCGAGGCCCTTCTTCAAGGACCTGGCTCAGGAGGCAGATCCACCAATTGCTTCATCCGAGGCTCCATTCAGTACCGAGTGAGTTCTGACTTCTAACTGCTCAGATACTGTAGGCAGACAGATGGTGAGGGCTAAAGACCTCACCGGCAGGGAGCGAGTTCCCAGTGGTTCAAGTTATTATTGGTATGTCCGAAATATATATCATGGATGCCGGTGCTTGGTCATAACGCTTCTATATACAAGAACTGCGAAGAGTAAAAGGCTATCTAAGCATACGAAAAACAGACGCTCATCATAAACTATGAGAACCGAAACATGAAGAGCCTTAGTTGACGCATATCCCACCGCAATATTCAAGAGCCGGTCATTGCCAACTGTGTATAAACCCGAGAGCTACCGAAATTTAATTAGAGGCCGAAGTCTCCCATCCGGCGCACTTCATCCGCCTGCGTCTCCAGAGCTCTTCGCATCATCTTCACATATTCTCGTTCGCGTGCGTGCAACTCGCGCTTTTTGGACCGCGCTTCTTCACGAGCTGCATCGTCAAAGTCTCCGTCTAGAGACATCTCGTCGTCTTCACCAATCTGTTCAATATCGGGCGTATTTGAGAACCGGATTCGCCCAATACGATCCCCCGTCCAGAAAAGAAGCTCATCCCCTGTGAGATTCCCGCCTGTCGGGAGCACCTTTCGGGCAACGTCTCCTTCATTATGGGCACGGGACACGCTGGCCCAGAGTCCACCTGCATCTTGTTCCTGGTCAACGTCGTGGACCCATGTCTGAGCACCTGACCTAAAGGTCGTCCCTGCGGGTGGCGGATACGAGTTGATGTTTAGGCGACGGACCTCGGTGCGGCCATCCCGCTCAACCCATTTGATATTACCATCCCCGTCAGAATACACGATTCGGGTGCCGTGTGACTGCACGGATAGGATTTTCGAACGGGCCGCGCTTTGCCGATTTTGATATAATGTAGTGAGGCTCGAAGAGCAGGCTGAAGCCCCGTCCTCATCATATACGCCAGACGGAGTAAGCCGGTACAGTTCAAGGGACCCTTTCCCGTTGTACTCTCCGCACGCCACTACTGTGTGCGTATCTGGGTAATTCGGACCGGAAAATACTGGAAACTGGGGAGCGGGAACCGAGACCAGGCCACAAAGCCGTCCACCTGAGTGAATTGTACTCTGAAGTTTAGGGAAGTAACGCCGATCATATTGGAGTATACTAGGAAAGCGACCTGCGAGAAAGATTGAATTCACATGCGGAGCGGGAGGGTGTAGAACTGAAAGAGGCCCGGGCTGGAACAGTGGCGCATAGTTGTCACTCGTTTCCGACAGGTCAGGACTCCGGATGCGATGCGGAGGCCGGCCGTTTGGCTGGAACTGCAAGAGCGGCGAATCTGGAGGAGTATATATTGTCGACTCAGGAACCAACGAAACAGTTGGATTCTCGCAGCGCAGATTAATCGTCTCCTCTTCTTCTGATTTGGACAATCTACCATCATAGATGTGAAGACCGAGCGTCGTCGCGAGTGTCAACGGTACAGAGTAGTCAGTTTCCTGTGACAAGGCAAATACTGACCACGGATAGCGTTGTTGAGAGATGACCTTTAATGTCTCGATATCAACCTCGTTCAGGACATGCCCGGCAGCCAAATACGCCCTTTGGCGAAGTGAATCCACGCTGACGCATTCCCCCAGATTGATGAATTCAAGCGCTGACTTCGCCGCGGGATTCTCTTTTCTCTGCGACAAATCCACTGTGAGAATTCCCGGCGCACTCGTTCCGAGTATACTTCCCTTTGTGACACTAGAGCCAATGGAATGGGAATGGTTCAGATCCCAAACGCAGACACTGCCGTCACTTAAAGGTGATATAACTTTGTTCTTCCTGGCCGAGCTCCAATCCTTCAGGAGTCCCATTCCCTTTATCTCAATGTAATCCTTCCCGCCGCCTGGCGTCCTTGAGAAAGGCTGTTGGAGCCAGCTCATAGAGACTGGCCCATTCCGCGCGATATATTCCGAATACCAGTCGACCTTTTCCTCCTCAGTGGACGGGTCCCATGCGGCCGCGGCCCTTGCCCTTTCACCAAAGGACGGTGGCTGGTCATCGCTGGTCTGTGCTTGTGGTTGAATCAAAGAACGAAGTGATGGCTGTCCGAGCGAACTTAGGGTCGCAGTGGGATTCGAGACCAAACTCTGAGAGGCCCCATCCCTGGCACGAGGGGCAGATAAAGCGGCCCATGTGTTCTCGTAACAGTGGAGTCTCCAGAGGCTGTTGTCGCGGGCTATAGCGAAGAATCGTTTAGATACAGATTGAAGCCGCACTTGTTCTTGTGGAGTGAGATCTATATGTCGCCGAAACCACGGCCGTTAGAGATTGATCCTTCCCAACGCTGCTGTGGGGTTAGAGCTTACAGTCGATGATTTTGGTGAGAATTTCCACAGGCAGCTTCTCCATGAGGAAAATTTTACGGGGGCCACCATTGAGGGCAGCGCAATCTCTCTCACCTAGCTCAGTGCAGGATGCAAGAGGAGGCGCATAATCTCCATGTTCGTAAGAGGGTCTGACACCCGTTTTATTACTTCCCCACGATCTGCAAGTCTAGACCAATGTCACGTGCTACGATGGTCCTGGATCATGGAGGTTTTTGTTCCGAGACGCTTTAGGAATGGTAGATACTACGGCTGCACGCTGTACATGGTAATGATACTTGCTGACTCGGAATTATTTATAGCTAAAGAACGTGGAATAAAAAAGAATAAACAAGACCGCAAGAGCTGCAGGAGAGAAATCCCCTTGCTTCCAATAACTCCGTTTCGAGATTTGCCAGTCGACGGGATTCCCTAAGTTGCTCGAGCCACTGCACTCAGGGAGTCCAGAGTGAGCAGATCAATGTCCATGGGAACAAGTCTGCCACTCCTGAAAGCTGGAGTAACCAAAGAGCAGCCCAGACCCCGGTGTAATGCGATGCTTCCAAAAGATACCAATCCATGCCGGTTTAACGCCAAAGCAAAAAATAGTCTAAAGGAGCGGTTATTAGTTTATTCGATGTCTTCAATGTCGCGGTGCCTGGCCAGAACGTGGCGCTTGTATTCTTCCTGATTCGTGTCCCAGAGGTCTGCCGCTTGGGCGTTTAGAGGGCTCGCACTAACACCGGTTAGCAAAAGGGTAGATTTCAGGTGGCAGGTGAGGGCTTCATACTTGTTGGGTTCGCCCAGAAGACTTTGCAAGCTTAACAAGACATTCTGCACGTTATACACGGCACTCCACTTGTCTCTGAGAATATCCAAACAGATGCGGCCTGAGAAATCGACGTTCGGATGGTAGATGGGAGTCTTGAAAAGCACGGTAGGTGGGGAGTAGGGATAGTTGTTCGGGAAGGAGAAAGAGAGCTTGAATGTTAAGCCTTCGTAGGGCGTTTCTGATGGACCGGTAATGGTAGCGGTCCAGGATAGGAGGTTCCCATCAGCATCAGGGAAAGCTGAGATTCCCGGAGAAGGCGACACCATGAGCTGCATCAGCTCGGATTGGAGACTGAGCGGATGAACACATTAGCGTGCGCTTAATTCGTCTCAGTAGACAGAATGCGAATGCACTTACCGCTTGGTTACTCCTTGAGTATCCATTCGCTGCGAGGATTCCCCGAGCTTGGAGGCTTCGTGCGCGTTTGGCGCTGAGTTCTGGCTATCCTCCATACTGTAGTCCATTGTGTGCACGAAGCTGCGGGAGAAAGTCGAGGAAAGGTCTTCAACAAGGACCCAGGACGACCAAAAAGAAAAGAGAAAAGAAAAGAAAAAAGGATCTTGCAAACGATCAAAAGGGTAAAGCCAGAGAGAAAGAGGTAGCAACCGGAGCGGGAGAGGCTTGCTGTGGAATGGCGGCTGGATCCGGATGCAGAAGAGAGGATGGTTGGAATGGACGGATCGATACCACTGCCACTCAGAAGCAGTCAGGGCGGAAATCTGGATTAAAGTAGGTAGAACCTGTAGAGACAATACTAAGGGAAAAGCAAGTTGGATGCGAAGATTATTTTGGGATAGGAGAAAGTGACAAAGAGATTGGCGCCGTTGAAAGAGTTGGTAGTGGAGCAGAGCACGAGAGAGAGAGAGAGAGAGAGAGAGAGGCGGGGGCGTTGACTTTGTTTACCACAGCAACCATTTATTCTGACGGAACCACTTGTACTCGCTCAAATGACGCTGTCCATCCGACCACTTTCTTTGTCAGGATGGTCACGATAAGATGCTTTCTTAATGCTGTCATGGCTTCTCTCCGACGCCCTGCAGCTCCTTAGCTTCATTTACTTTCTCAAGGAATCTCTGCAGACCCTGTCATTTGTTGGCGACCACCTGCACCGCATGATCCGCACCAAATGTTAGTGCTATATGCGGAGCGACAGCGAATCGATCGTGCATGGCAAATGCTGAAATTAAACCGCTCTTAGTTCCTGATCGAACCTCATATAACCCTCTGCCGAAGCCTGTTTTCCAAGCGCTGCTCTGCATGCGCGCAATTCGTCTTCTCGATGCCGACCATGGCGACCACCCTCCCGAGCCCCAGCCCCAGCCTAATCAACACACTGCCCGAAAAGGATAAAGTGGCTTTCGCGTGCCGACCGCGTTCTCAGCGACCTCAACCGCCAGCCCTTGCATTTACTGTTGCGCTCAAGGGAATATTATGAACCGAGATTTTACTTTTTTGTTTCGCTAGGTAGCCGCTTCTCAAGCTCATCGGGCAGCCTCTGGTTTGGAATTCAGGCCGTCACAAGATGCACCACTCTCAGCTCGCGCCACTTCCGATTGACTTGCCTTTTCGAATAGTCTCCAAGACATTTGGGCAAGGTGCTTATGCGAGGTATAACGAGGCTACCTGGTTCTTTGAATGCGTAATGAGCCGCGCTAATGTCTTCTGTTTCCTAGTCTGAAAAAGGCGTGCCCTCTGGACGCCGACACGCCAGTTTTCGCAGTCAAGTTCATCAACAAGGATTATGCCGCTCGTCATGGAAAGATAAGCCCACGACAACTGCTGATGGAAGCGACGGTGCACAAGCACATTGGTGATCACAATAACATTATCTCCTTTTTCCAGACGGGTGAGGACGGTGCATGGCGATGGATTGCGATGGAGCTAGCCGAAGGAGGGGATCTCTTCGACAAAATCGAGGCAGATGAGGGTGTGGGCGAGGATATCGGCCATGTATACTTTTCTCAGCTGATTAGCGCTGTGGGATATATGCACTCGAAAGGAGTCGGGCATCGAGATATTAAACCGGAGAACATCCTTCTAACGGCGGATGGCAACCTGAAGATTGCGGATTTCGGTCTCGCAACACTCTTCGAGTACAAAGGTGGGACGAAACTGTCAACCACCTTCTGCGGTAGCCCTCCCTACATCGCTCCAGAGGTCATCACCTGCAGCACCCGGAGTCAAGTGAAAGGGTCCGGCTACCGCCCCGACGTGGCAGATATATGGTCCTGCGGGATCGTCCTCTTTGTATTACTCGCTGGGAATACGCCTTGGGACAGTCCGACAGAGGACAGTTACGAGTTTCACGAATACGTTGCTACTAAATCCCGCACAACGGACGAACTATGGCAGAAACTGCCCACCGCAACTTTATCCCTCCTCCGGGGCATGCTAAACATCGAACCACAGAACAGGTTTTCCCTAGAAGATGTCCGAAGACACCCCTGGTTTACCCGCCAGAACAAATATCTCACCCCGGACGGCCGACTCCGCGACCCAATCAAGATCGCAACCTCCATGTTCGAATCTCTGCACATAGACCTCTCCCAACCCGTCTCTCGCCCGATGAACGGCGGCAGTTTCGGCGCAGACAGAATGGACATCGACGTGGGCGATGACTTAGCCGCCGAACACAGGATCTCATCCACCCAACCCGAAGTCCCGCGCGGCGACATGCTAATCGACTGGGACGCCCCGCACCTCACAGACGTCTTCTCCTCGAGCCAACCAACAGACAAACAACCACCATCCAGTCTCACCCCAGAAATCCTCGAAGACGAGCCTTCGATGTCGCAATTCTCCCAGCATCCCGCCGTCCCACTCAGCCGCACCCAGAAGGCCCAGCGCTTCCACGACATCGTCCCCTCCCGTTCCATGGCGCGCTTCTTCTCCGCGTGGGAACTCAAGCTCCTCGTCCCGCTCATCTGCGAAGCGCTGCATCGCCTCGGTGTCCCTGTCCCCACCGTCCCGGCTGTATCGCCCGGTGACAATTCCGCTATGATTCGGATTATCACGCGCGATGGCCGCATGTGTCCGCTGCACGGGAAGGTGCTGATAGAGTGCGTTTCGGACGGTCTCTTCGAGATCGAGTTCATGAAGGGCAAGGGCGACCCGCTCGAATGGCGGAGGTTCTTTAAGAAGGTGGTGGTGCTTTGCAGGGATGCTGTGTATACGCCTGATTCGTAGCATTTTGCTCCTCCGTATCTCTTGCCTTCTGACGAGGTTAGGCTTCTGTCATGTCCCTTGCTCACAGCCATGCTCATGTCCATGAACGATTTATGCCCGCACTTTTATGTTTACCATAGTAGAGTAGAGACGGCAGCTTCCAAATTCTTTTCTTGGTTGGAACCTTCAATGAATAATCCAGCTTCAGATAAATCAGGTCGGGTATCGTAGTATCCTCCCGATTTGTACAGAAATTGAAAATGACAAAACAGCTCGCCCAATAAATGTCAAGGGTACCAAGGCGCAACTTGAAGTAATGCAAGAAATTAACATCTGAGATATCATGTCATAAATAACACCCGCCCAAGGCCATCAGAGCTAGAGCTAGCTAGCTAGATAGATAAATAGATACATAATAACACAGGACAAGCGAGCCTATACAGTAAAATGAATAGCCCATACTATAGTCAAGGCCATCTGGCCATTTGTCTTTGAGAACTAGCCTAGTACATTGTTCTTTTCTTTTTTTTTCATTAGATAATGGATGATGAAAGGGGAATACACAACACATGCAGATAGATCAGGCACTCGGCGAGATGAACTGCTTATCGTCTTGAATCAGCAGGCCTGCGATTGCGGCGCTGGTGAATGTACTGATCGCGCCCGTGAGCATGGCGCTCAAAGCGACGCGGGAGACATCACCGGATCGGCTGGGGGCGAGCTGGGCGAGCACACCGATCTGGTTACCCAGTGAGCCGATGTTGGCGAAGCCGCAAAGGGCGTAGGTTGCGATGAGCTCAGAGCGGGCGGAGAGACCCTGGTATTCTTCGTTTTTCTTGAGAGCATCGTAGGCGACGAATTCGTTCTGTGAGGATGTGAGTTTTGGTGTTTTGGTGTTGAAGTGGTATGGTTCAAGATTGGCGGAAAAGGGATGAAGAGAAAGATGGGTCTGGGGCGCGGGCGGGGGAAAGGAAACTTACTGCAACAAGCTTGAGACCAATGAGCTTCCCAACCTTCAGGAGGTCATCGTTGCGCGAGACACCGAGGAGGAAGGCAATCGGGTAACAGATGTAGCCGACGATCAGATCGAGAGTAAGTCCGGGCTCGTTGATGTTGAGGTAGCGGCCCCACCAGGTAAGGAGGCCGTCGATGAGGCCGATAAGGGAGATGATGCAGAGAAGGGTGGCAGAAATCATGCCTGCAATCTTGATGCCCAGCCAAGCGCCCTTGGAGAAGGCGTCGAGGATGTTGGCGGGTTTCTCATCCTGCTCTTCGGGGATGATGACACGGCCGGCAGTTAGGGTTTCTTCCTCCTCGGGCCAGCGAAGCTTAGAAGTAGCCAGGGAAGCGGGAATAGACATGACACATGAGGAAATTAGGGCTTGTGGGCTGATGCCAAGGGAGATGTAGGACACCAGAACGGAGCCCGCGATGGTGGCGAAACCGGAGCACATGACCTGGTGGATTTCGGCCATGGTAAGATGGGGGATGAAGGGCTTGATCAGCATGGCGGATTCTCCTTGACCGATGAAGGGGGAGGCAGCTGCGACGACGGCTTCCGCGCCGGAGACGCGCATAGCCCAGAAGAAAAAGACGGCGACCTTGCTAACCGCCCACTGCAAGATGCCGCCGTAGTAGAGCAGCTGGACGAGGGAGACGAAGAAGATGATAGCGGGAATGACAGTGACAAGGAAATAAGGGTGACCGAGTTCAAGGAAATTATCTTCGGTCAAGAAGTCGACACCCTGCTGGGCAAATCCCAAAAGCTGTCTAGCCAAGTAGGAGACGAAGTCGAAGATATCATAACCGGCTTTCGTGCGAAGGACGAAGAGTGCGATGATAAACTGTGTCAACATACCCACAATTACAGTGTGCCAAACAATCTTCTTCCTGTTTCTGGAGGTAAGCCAGAGGACGAAGATGAAGACGACAAGACCGAACAAGCTGACTGCCCGGTCTGCTCTGGTGTTCTCCAGGGTTGGTTCGGAGACGAACGAGCCGATGAGTATGACGCCCACCGTCAATAGTGCCGCAGCTGGGGTGCGAAGACGCTCCGGGATAATGGCCACGAAGGGGGTAGCTGTGCTCCTCCAGACCCATTGTGCTGGCCGAAAGATGATGGAGATCGGCACATAGAGGAAGATCAGGCGAAGGGTGATGGCGAGGTAGAGCAAGAAGGGGATCAGCCAGCCTAAGTCATACCGGTGGAGAATAAGACCAGCAATCCACCACCTTCCAGCAGAAATAAGCCTCGGTATGGAGCGAGAGGCGCGAGCATGCGGCCACATAGAGGAAAACTCACCCGGTGAACAAAAGCCAGACCACAGCGTAGAAGACATGCTTGAAATATCGCTTGTAGTACCGACGCGCCTTGAGTTTCAGGGCGGCCTTGCGTCCTCCTGCCTCGACATCTTGCCCACTGGGGTCGCTGCTGCTATCCATGGCATGCGATTCCGGGATCGCCTTTTTCTCCGAATGGACATCATCCAGCGCTGACGCTGGCGCATCTGAGGGTTGCCTGATGGGATCCGTAGGGATCGTGTCTCTGGGAGCTACGCCCTGCAGGACGTTTTCGTTTGCCATGGTGTCAGAACTATCGAGAGGAAAGCTAGTTAGGCAAGCTCCGAGATAACAAGCAGCAACTCGGAATCCAGGATAGTTACCAGCAATAGCTGATGCATGAATTGGACAGTCCGCGAACGCGTGGAAAGGGAAGCGGAAGATCGACAGTGTAGTTCAGGCCTGACAGGAATAAGCTCTCTCAAGGCTCAAGTCTCAAGACCGCGAGGGAATCGCGATTTAAAAAAGGATGGAAATGATAGCGAGTCGGTTTGGCCGCCACGGGTAAGATAAGGCGACTGCAGGATGAAATTAAAGCAGAAGGGTAGGAGTTCTCCGGAGGTGTTATCTGCAGGGAGAACGAGCTACTGTGCGGGGAGAGGCACGGAAGTTGAAAAATTTCCTCGTGGCTCAATTTCAAGTAATATGGATGGATACTGAAGATTTTTGGTTTTTTTACCTAAGTGCAGGGCACGATCCAGTAGCCACTGGGGCAGTCCGATCGTCTGATCCGAGTCTCTCCTACCTATAAACATGTCGCAAGTCAATGATAGTCCCTGTTCCTCCACTCAGCTTCTAGAAAATCTTTCCCAAGGGGATCTCTACTCTATGCTACAGGAAGTCTGTAAGTACGACCCTCAGGGTTCCCGGGAAAACTGCGGATGTCGCATCAACCTATAACGGTGGCCGTACACTGCTGGGGAGAAATTGAGAATCAGCTTTTTTTGGATTTCTCCCGCCTATCAGTGGCCAATGGGAGTTGCCCTGACATGGGATCAGCGATAACAATGTTACAACGCTAATCGGACTGTGCTCTATAATAGAGATCAGGATTGAAATAATAATAATGATAATAATAATAATGCTGCTAAAAGAGGATAACATGGCCGAAATCTTGAAACCAATAATACAACCGATATCCCCCTCTCTGTCCCTGACAACCTGAACCTCAGAACTGCTTCCACTTGGGAGGATCCCAGGTTCTTTGACATATTGATAACGATTAGGGCAGAGTCTTGGCTCGGTCAACGCCGTGTGGCTGATTTATGCCTGTCTGATAAGCTTTGCTCCAAGAGCAGCTTGGTCTCTCCTGAGTCTCCTCCAGAAAAGAGGCCAACATGCGCAGTCCTAGGCGCCTGTCTGGCTGTGCGGGAGGGTAATCTATTATCTATCTCCGGGGTAGTCTAAATCATGTCGGTGTCGTGCAAGCGAGCCCATTCCAAAATTCTATCAAGCGAGAGTCGAGTCGAGCCTTCCAAGCTTCTTGGCAGTTGGTCCCCGGCGGAGCTGGTCGCCTCAAACTTCTTCGAATTCTCTTCTAGGCCAACTTGCCAAGGAGCTAGAGCTGATTGGTTTAGCGCTAAAACACGCCACACGCTTAAGGTTACATCGACCACGGTTGCCAGCATTTTGACGTGTTCCGGACTTTCGCGTTGTTCTGGCGTCCAAGCCAGCAGCACCCCGATTAATGACTTTGAAAAGATACCTAACCTTTGGTGAAAGTATTTGTAAGGTAGTCTGTACATCTTAAGGCGGGCTCACGAGTCCAAAAGCAATACAGCTTCAATAACCCACGTAACAGGTGAAAGAACTGTACCTTTAGGTAGCTAGGTAGGTACTGTACTTCCGTTTTCAGCTGTGGACCCGCCCATTCCAGCTTTACCCCTCATGGCCTCGGAGCTCACTCTTGCTCACGAGACCACCTGTAAGTTGTAAAGTCCAACCCGAAATAATTCCCGGCGGTCGGCCACCCAACTACCGTAATCGACAAATCACCCCTTGCTAATTCCAAACGGTCCTATACCCCGTATCAGGGTTCATGGTGTATCGAGATTAACTAATAATACGAGAAGGAATAGCTTGGCAGCGCAATGGACCAGGATAGGAACAGCTTGTGGGAGGCCGAAGAAGGTGTTCCCCAGCTCCAAGACCCCTTCATCCAGCGATTCCTGGCTGGACGCGATTCCCTCATCCAAAAAGAGGCGACACAGCGGCATGACTCCAATCTACGCAATGCCCTGGCACCTACCGCCATCAGAGCATGCCAGATCGTGAGCGAGGTCTGCACTCAGGAGCGGACGAGCATCCAAGAAGCTTATCAGTCGGATGAAATACCCTTTCAGAGCCTCACCTCGGACGGGGCCGAGGGCTCAGATCTCTGGAAGATTGTGCGACGTTTGCCCAAAGGATCCCTGCTACACGGCAATCTGCCGGCTATGGTTGATACGGACTTTCTTATCGACCAGGCTTTTTCTACGCCAGGTCTCCACATATCCGCCCCCGGTCCGCTGATACCAACCCAATGGGACTATCAAAACGCGCCGTTTTCCTTTCAGATCTACTCGAGGCCACCTGATACCTCAGGAGCGGGGCAGACATTGTGGTCGGCTGAATACAAACCATCGACCCCAATAGACCTCAGAAGTGCCGCGGCCACATTTCCAGACGGTGCAGAAACAGGGTTCCGAAGATGGCTGAAAAGCCGTCTGGCGCTGACTCTCGATCATCATCGGCATGGCAGCAGAACCATCTCAGACTCTCTTAGTCTCTGTCTGTCCATAGTCGATTCTCTTTTTCACTATGAACCTATTTTACGCTCATGTCTGAGGCGCATATTTTCGCAGCTCGCTGCTGACAAGATCAGGTATGTTGAGTTCAGGGTTGGTTTTACCTTTCAATACAGGTTGCAAGGAAGTGATACTTCCGAGCCAGACTACCTCGGCTGGTTCCGAATCTTTCAGGAAGAACTTGGACGTTTCAGGGGCTCCGAAGAAGGAAACGAATTTTATGGTGCACGGATTATATGGGCAACCATGCGCGGGCTATCGAATCAGGAGATTGGGATCAATATGAAGCAATGCCTTCTCGCGAAACGAACATTCCCTGATCTTATCTGCGGATTCGATTTTCTCGGCCAGGAAACACATGAGCGGCCCCTTGGTGATCTATTACCGATTCTTTTCTGGTTCCGTGGACGCTGTGCTGAAGAAGGGATAGAGATCCCTTTCATCTTCCACGCTGGCCAAAGCCTCGGTGACGGAGACCGAGCGGACGGCAATCTATTCGACGCGGCCTTATTAGGCTCTCGAAGGATTAGTCAGGCTCTTTCTCTCTATAAACATCCTCTTCTGATCGACGTCCTCAAGTCAAAGAACATTCTTGTCGAATACTGTCCCACTTCCAGTTCACGCCTTGGCCTCACCAGCTCCTTCCAGTCACATCCCCTTCCTGCTCTCCTGTCTCGCGGGGTTTCCGTGGCGCTCACTAACGACTCTCCGGGAATCTTCGGCCTCGGGCCGAATGGTCTATCGACGGAGTTTTTCCAGGCTCTGCTTGCATTTCATAACATGGGTCTCACGGGTCTTACCATGCTGGTAGAAAACTCTATCCGATGGAGCTGCTATGAAGACCAACCGACAAAAGAATGGTCTTCTGAAATTGAGGAAGGAATCCTTGGAGAAGGGCTGAAAGCCGTTCGCCTGCAAGAGTTCTACACCGATTTTGAAAGTTTCTGTGAATGGGTGGTCCAGGAGTTCAAAGGGAAGTATGGTAGCGATTGAAGAGTAACCTGTCCAAGGATCACGTCTCATACGATATAGGGTATTTGTTAATGTGTAATCTTAGTATATCATCGAGATAATAATAGTCTCTCGTTCGTCAGCACCATATGCAACCTCTACAGCCTTAAACATAAGGCATGTATAAGCACGTGAAAACCAGCCGCATTAGGGAAAGAGCTGCCCTGTCCCGTCGTTACTTAACTACTAGTAGCAAGTCAGACAGGTCGCCACGGTCGCCTAAGGTTGGAAAATCTTACCATGTATGATTCATCGCCTATAATCTCCAGGGCTCGGTGAGCGTCGCAATGATATCAAGGTCTGAATCTATGAGGAAACCTAGAATATAGTTAAATATTGCGCAATATATATCACATATGGCTGAGCAGGCTTTTATCTTCTTGATCCTAGACTCGTAAGTAGGTAGGTAAGTAGGTAAGGTTAGTAGTCTGACTGTATCCTGCTCATCTATCTCCACAGCACCAGGAACAGTCAGAGCTGGAGCTGGAGCTGGAGCTGCCCAGTCCGAGTGGAATTCATCAATTTCATTAAGAGTCATCTCACAGTACCTGTGTCAGTAGTTACTTCCCAGCCTATGTGATCTACCTGTGGACGTGTGTAGTCACGCAGGGATTTGACTTCGCCTGTTCCGCCTGACTTTGAACCCTCGGTTGATCTTCACTAGGTACGGTATCGGGCAGCTCACTGCAACTAGCGCCCCGGGGTTCTCTCCAAACGTCATTCCAACCGAACAGGCATTCAGTTGCTGAAACCTTTGCACCCAACAACTCTCTCCCTGGAGGATTTGTTGTAGAGCTGGCTGTGCGGCTCTTTCTTTCTATCTCTTTCTTCTAGTCCTCATGTTCTCTTATTATGTTCTTGCTCCGATGACATTTAATGACTTTTGAATGAGCCCCGGTCGGCTCGGAAACGCCCATAATGGCCTACCTTTTCCCTTCGTTTTTCCAAAAGCGTTTACTAAAATATGCTTTATCTCGTCTTGAGTTTATCGATACCGAAGCGCTAGACCCTGACAGCCTGGGTATACGCTGGGGACATCGAAGCAGCGTTGAGCTAAGGGACATCGGTCTGCGGCTCGAAGTAAGTGGGCTGTGATCGCTCTTCCCCGCAGTTCGACGAGAGTCACCGCCGCCATCAAATGCTAACCAAAGCTGTGTCTCGATAGAAAATAGCCACGCTCCTTCGCCTTCCGCCATCAAGCGAACTGCTCCGTGCCCGGATCCAGTCTCTTAGAATTACCGTTCCTGCCGACATCTACCGCAGCGGGATAATCTGCGAAGCCAACGGAATTGATGTACACTTAAGGCTACCTTCGGAGGAGGAAACGGACGTTTCAAAAGACAATAAACATGCGGACCATGACCTTCATCATGAATCCATTATACCTGGCCCAACCGACCTTGCCGAATCGTTCCTTCAGACAGAACCGACGGAGGAGAAAGAGGAGCTACAAGCCGCCATCTCGAGCCGGTCCCAAGTACTGCACCGCTCAGCATCCATCAGCGATGATGAGGAGGAACTTGGTCTAGGGGATGAGGCAATATCCTTACCCAGTTTTGTGGCGGCGTTTCTGCAGGGGATTGCGGATCGCCTGCAGGTCCAGATTCACGATATCTCGATACGACTCGACGTTGAGACCAAACAGGAGGGCCCATATAAGAGATGGCCTGAAGAGAAGCACGACCTGATTATGGGGCTTCTGAGCATTCGTCAGGCGACCGTCGGTGCGGTCGCTACGTCTTCGACTCCAGAAGAACACTCTCAACATACAGGGAAACGACCAGTTTCTCTTTCGGATATCAATCTTGCACTCGTGTCTGAGCCGATAGTCTTCTCGAACTATGCGCGTTTTACGGCTCCGGCGTCACCCTCCACTGATTTGCCATCGAAACCAAGTCGACCATACAGCCCAGCCCCATCAATCCCGCTAGCACCTTCCTCAGCGTCCAGCTCCATTCATGCTATGATGCAATCGACTATCTTTGAGCCCTTCCAAAGCGGCTTAAATGACACCTCGGATGGACAGGACCATGGCCTTGAACAATCTGCCTATACCCATGATGGTAGATTCTCCGACGCTGAAACAGATGAAGAAACTAGGAGCCATAAATTCCTGGAAGAATCACGAACTCTCGCAGAAGACGAAAAGCTGTTAGATAACCCCGCGTACCTCGATTCCGTTATTGATTCTCATCTTGGGGATGGTGAGCTCGGAGGGCTGTGGGATCCACCTAGTAGCCTCGGTCACCTTGATGCCGACGGAAGTACGCCTCACCTACAGGGTTCGGGAATTCAGGGTTCGGATACAATTGATACTCACTCTATTTCTGGCAATACACCAAAATTGGCGGTCTCGGAGCCTAGTGTACGAGAGATCCATCGGAGCCAAGATTCTGGGGATCATGCCCCTTTGCGGAACAAAAGTTATCCTTCTCAGTCGTCAATGCCTAGCTTTTCACCAGAGCATATTGGAAGCGCTGGTAGTGCTGACCTTCGAGCATCGCAATCTAGTACGCCATCTCGAGCTGGCAGTAGTCACTCGGATGCTGCTTCGGGTTACCTCAACGATGAGCTCTCGGAGTCAAAGCTGTTCTCCAATGAGGGAGCGCACAGCATGTACATGAGTGCCATCAGCCAAGGCTCCAACTCCCGAAGTTTTATGCCGAATGTTCCAGGTGCCTGGGACTCGCCTGAATCAACCGTACGCCGAGGGACTTCCCACCATCATAGTTATTCGGGCCATTTTGACGACCCACTCACCGTTCACCAAGATGACCGCAACGAGACGACAGTGTCAACCCCTAAACCAACAGATCATTATGGGGAATACCCTCTTGGACATGCAGCCTTCGGTGGCTCTCCAGCATTCCACCCCGAACCATCTGACAGGCACTCTACCCAAGCCTCCTCCGATTTGGACGAAGTCACGGATGTCGCAAAGCGCTTTCTGAACATTGATCGGATCACGATATGGATACCCTCCGTTAAGAAGGAACAGGAACACTCTGATGCATCAACATCATTCAATACGGGAACAACAAGTAGCAGCTTTGAAGATTCGACAGCACACTTGGAATCTTCTCAGCTGGGGGTTGAAAAGGAATTTTTCTCCAAACCTCTTCCCACTTCGCGGAACCGCGGTGATACGGCTGAGACAGCCTCGGCGGGCGCCGAACGAGAACCCGAATGCAAACATGGATACGAGTCCGGTGATGGTCGTAGTAAGATAGCGATCGATGTTCTCTCGGTGGAAATCCAGTTTGATATAGCTGTTGGATGGTTAGTCGCTAAGTTTGGCCAGAGGGTTCTTCAGGCGTTTCGCGGGAATGACGAAGAAAGCTCCGCGAGCAATCGACCGGCAGCCGAGACTCCTCAGCCTCAAGCCTTGAATCTAACGCTGAGTACATTTTCTATCAAGTTTGTGGAGCATGTTCCTGGTAATCCGTATCACGCCAGAGAGCAGCAAGCTCAGTTTCCCGCATTTCTCAATCTGTTAAACGATGATATCATCCTTCGCACCGCGATGTCCGGATTGAAGGCGCATCTCACATATGACAGGGACACAACAAAGCTCACTGCGGAAGTATCTAAGTTTACAGTTGGATGTGGCTCTGGAGATGTCATATCATTTAGTGAAGACTTCAAGATGCGAGAATCCATGAGAGACGTTCAATCTCCGAGTCATGCGGACATCTATGTGTCCTTGAGCAAGTCTCCGGGATTAGCGGACTTGTCTATTGCTACGCTTCCGCTCCATGTCAATCTGAATGTTCCACAGCTGGAAGAAGTCATGGGGTGGTTCGGAGGGTTGAGCACGATACTGGAACTTGGCAGCTCAATACCATCGGTATCCGGTAATAGGGTACCGAGAAGGGATATACCGAAGCGCGCTCGCAGCGTCCGTTTTGAGGGTTCCCCACAAATCCGAGACAGTGCCAATGTCGATGTTTCACCTTGGAAGGTAAATGCTCGCATTGGCGGGTTCGCATTGGACGTAAGAGGAGAAAGTCATTACCTTACGATGCGGACCACTGCCGTTAAAATTGTGAGCAGATCACCATATATAGTGTTCCGCATCGATAAGGCCGGAATTTGCGGGCCTTTGCCTCTTGAGGAGACTCAAGATGCACCTGCAAAAGTCAGGCTTGATGATATTTGGATTGAGTATTTGTTTACTCCAAAGGAGCGTGACCTGGACCGGCTTCTATCGCTACTCACGCCTTCCACGAACAAGTATGATGAAGATGATGACATTATGTTGGATACCCTGTTCCGACAACGCAAGCAGGGCTCCCTCCTTCGTGTCACAGTTACAAGGTCGAGACTTGAAATCTCCCGTATATCTGATTTGGAGCCTCTTCGTCAACTCGGGGAAGAACTGGGAAGGCTGGCCACTGTCGCCAAATATCTGCCTGAGGACGATAGGCCCGGGATATTGACGCTCATGTTGGTTCGAGAATTGGAAGCTCGCGTGCATGTCGGCGGCAAAGTTGGCAATATCACTGCAGAACTGGAAAATGCTGAAGCTGCCCATATTAGTATTCCTTCTCTTGCGGCAGCCCAGCTTGGGTCAATCAAGCTTGTTAGGAACGAGAATGAGGAATTAATCGGAGACGCACTACCCTCAGCTCCAGGACAGGGCGCAGTTCTGAGAGTCCGTTTCATCGCCGACGAGATGGATCCAACTGTCAAGGTCAAATTACACGATCTACGCTTTGAGTATACGATTCCGTCTGTGATGGCATTTCTTGGTATAAGCGATGAGATGACGTCTGGGGATGTTGCGGCCAACATGGCATCTTCTTTGGCAAACCTTGGGGAGGTTCAACCACCGTCTCAGGAGACGCGATCTTCGAGCGAAGAGTACTCTGTAACCGCAGCCAAGGCTACGAAGCTGACGGTAGATGTGCAAGACTGCCTAGTTGGTCTCAACCCTCGTGGTACAGTTGCGAGAGGTCTTCTTGTTCTGGCCAACGCCAAATTTTTCGGCGCTATGCACGACCCGTCGTCTTCCGAGGCCACACTAGATCTTCGAAAAGCATCCATCATGATTATAGACGATGCTGCTAATGTTGGCTCGGAGATTCACCTACCAAGACATAAGGACGATGATAGGCCAAAACCTAGCCAAGATCGTTCTCTTACGGACATGGGTTATGTTACCGTCTCGACCATATCGTCGGCAGCAGCTACCGTGAAGATAGTGCGCTTAAGTGATGACGGAACGAAATCGCTTGATGTGGAACTTAAGGACGACCTACTAATCCTCGAAACTTGCGCTGACTCGACACAAACCCTTATTAGCATAATGAACGGACTTCAACCTCCATCGCCTCCCGGCGAGGCCACCAAATATCGAACCGAAGTCATGCCGCTCGACGATATGCTGGCATCTCTTAGTGGAGATGCATTCAGCGCGAACTTGCCAGAAGATAGCCCCGAGGAAACCTTCAGAATGGTCGAGAAGCCAGAGACCGATGAGCTTGAATATGTTAGTGATTTCTATCCAGTGGCATCGGGCTCCCAGCGTGGACTCAGAGACGAACCAACGGCGTCCGGACAAAATGAGCTTTTCGACAGCTTCCACTCACAGTATCATGTGTCATCGAGCGTGTCTGAGCTTGATTTCCAAGAAGATCATTTCACGCAGAAATCTTCTGTGGGAGGAACGGCACATAGGTGGGACTCTACGCGGAACACTTACGGGCTGTCGGACGATTCGAAAATTCAGAAGAGCCCCTTGAGAGTGAAGGTCCGAGACGCCCACGTCATTTGGAATCTCTTCGATGGATATGATTGGCAGCGAACACGAGATACGATATCTAAAGCTGTCAAGGATGTGGAGAAGAAAGCCACCGAGCGCCGTGTCAGGACGGGCAACAGGGCATCTCCCGGCTTTGATGAGGAGGAAGCCGTCATCGGAGATTGCTTGTTCAACTCAATCTACATTGGTATACCTGCCAATAGGGATCCTAGCGAACTTCATGCCGATATAAGTCGCAACATTGACGACCTTATCAGTGAGACGGGCAGCTATGCAACTACAAGTACTGTTACGTCGTTACGGCGCAGTCACTCTCCCGGTCTCAGGGGGAAGAAGCTTCGATTATCTCGAAGCAAGTCTCACAAGATGACCTTTGAGCTCAAGGGGATCTGTGCAGATCTCGTCGTCTTCCCACCAGGTTCGGGCGAAACGGAAAGCTCGTTGGACATTCGGGTTCAGGACTTGGAGATTTTTGACCATGTTCCGACCTCGACTTGGAAGAAGTTTGCGACCTACATGCGCGAAGCCGGTGAAAAGGAAAGCGGGACAAGTATGGTACATCTCGAAATACTGACAGTACGTCCTGTGCCTCAGCTCACCGCGTCTGAGATTGTCCTCAAAGTAAGTAAACTTTGCCCTGCTTCTTGATTTTGAAATATTAACAGAGCCACAGGCGACCGTATTTCCTCTTCGATTGCACGTGGACCAAGACGCCCTTGACTTCCTTAGTCGGTTCTTCGAGTTCCGAGATGATTCTGCGCCGGCTCCTGGGTCTCCACAAGAGGCGCCCTATCTGCAAAGGGTAGAAATCAACGCCATCCCAGTGAAGCTCGATTTCAAGCCCAAGCGGGTAGACTATGGAGGTCTCAGGTCTGGTCGGACAACGGAGTTCATGAATTTCTTCATCCTTGACCAGGCCGATATGGTGATGCAACACGTCATCATATACGGTGTGTCAGGATTTGACAAGCTCGGACAGACACTGAACGATATCTGGATGCCAGATATCAAGCGAAATCAGCTTCCTAGTGTCCTCTCGGGCCTGGCACCTCTCAGACCCATAGTCAATGTTGGAAGTGGCGTGAAGGATCTTGTCCTGGTTCCTATGCGCGAGTACAAAAAGGATGGCCGTATCGTACGCAGCATCCAGAAGGGCGCTCTTGCTTTCGCCAAAACCACGTCCACTGAGCTTGTGAAGTTGGGCGCCAAGCTTGCAATTGGCACCCAAACAGTACTACAAGGTGCCGAGGAGCTTTTCAACATGCCCGCCGGCCAACCAGGGGGAGGTGACGAAGACAACGAAACGGATGAGGAAGCGGCTAAGCAAATCTCACTGTATGCCGATCAGCCAGTTGGCGTAGTGCAAGGACTTCGGGGAGCATTCAGGGGATTGGAGCGCGACCTTCTCCTGGCACGAGATGCGATTATTGCCGTGCCGGGAGAGGTAGCGGATAGCGGTAGCGCCACGGCTGCTGCAAAAGCCGTTTTCAAACGGGCACCGACGGTTGTCCTTCGACCTGCGATCGGTGTCTCGAAGGCCGTCGGACAGACGCTTCTGGGGGCTGGGAATTCAATGGACCCAAGCAATCGCCGCAAAATGGAAGATGTAAGTGTCGGTGGCCTCGCTCGTTCTCACGCTGATCGCTGACTTTCTTTCTAGAAGTATAAACGGTATTAGATTCTATCGGACGTATCATTTTCTTTTCTATTCTTTTCTTTTTTTCTTTTTTTCTTTTTTTTTTTTTTATTTGAAAGATTCCCCTCGACGCGAGATTGGATATTTTTTACAGGCCGAGTCGAGATTAAAGACGCTGGCTAGGAGGGATTATTTTATTCATATCTTTCTTGGGGCTTCATGATGTCTACGACAGAGATGACCGCGCAGATATTCACTCATTTATTATAAGGTTACTTATATGTTTCAGCATGGGCTGGCGTTGGATCTGATGGCAATTCATTGTGGGGGTTTGTGAGGCTCAAATTGTTGTACCTACCACCTAGCTGAACGTTGGACTGCTATGTTGATATTTCACCTCTGCCTAATTCAGCCCGAGTCAGCTCGCCTGCCTCAGCCTTTCAGTTAGAGTTCAGGAACTCTACAGGCTAATGCAAGACACGTCCGTACGGTAGTCGTAGTCTGATCATCTGCTGAAACCTGTTCGCCACCTGTGAACAGGCTCAGCAGAGGAATCTCCATCTGCAGGGTGCTATTGGCCGCGGGTAAGAAACGGGCGTGGACAAATCAGCGAGTGGAAGCAATCTGGTCCTGATTCTGGGTTGTGAACTGGTCTCATTCTGGTGGGAAATTCGATCAGCAAGGGAGAGCGATCTGGAGCCACGTTTCCGCCGCGAACACATTGTTTCTGACTTATCGAGGGAGGAGTGGATTCTTGGACCTGGAGATGTGACGTCGCACTTGCTCACCTCCAAATCCCTCCCTTTCTAAAGTTTCTGGGCTTGTGTTTCTTCCTCTTTTTTTATTATTATTATTTTCACATCCTTCAGTTTCCTTTTCCTGTTCTTCTTATTCTGTCACTCTTTTGTCTTCTCACAACGTTACTATAGCTGGAGGCTATTTCTATTCCTTCATTCCTTTCTTTCTATCCACACAGGCAGGCGCCTGGATCTGGATCCTCAGGCCGATAATGGGATAGCGAATCCCACCCCCTTCCTCATGCTTGTCTAGAGAATTCATGTATCATAGTCATTCTTTGAATTCGGTGCTGTGCCACTTTTGACCATGGAAATCTGTCCCGTCCGTCAAGGTCCTCTGTCTCCCTCGCTTTCTCTCCCCTCTCAGTGTCAAAGCTCACCAGCGCTCCCCATTGAGCCTCTGGCTGGCTATCCGGGTCTCCTCTCGCGGTACAACTACCGTAAGATCATCTCTCTAGCAGACGCTATTGACAGCCAGGAAGCAAAGACCCTCAGGCGTAAGAATGCCGCATCAAATCTAAACAAAACGGCTGCCGGTGCTCCCATGGGAGCTCTTCACCAGAATGCGTATTACCAGCCGGTCATTGCGTGCTCGACAAGGTCGAGCCCTCCACCGCCATTGTCGCCGTCATATTCACCCAGTGCCGTGAGCGACCAGTTGCCTGACTTGCTGGACGGGTATGGCTGTGAGTATACCGTGTTGAGCACTTGACTTGAGGTGTTACTAAGGTCAGCTAGATCCGCTGTCGCCGCTTGAATCGAATCACAATGACTTCACGGGGGATAAACAGGTCTCATATAAGCTCCTGGTAAGCCGCGTTGAGTCTTTCATCAGCGTCCATGCGTTTAACAATGGCAGGACACATTCCGCGATCGACTCGAGAAATTCCCCGACCCCGACGACGCCCCGGAGCTCGTCGGGCTCCCTGGTCACAGCAGGGCTCGGTCAGATTCGGCCCTGTTCAAGACCCGGCGGACGACACGACCACCCGCGACGCCGACTGTGGTACATCAGGGAACTTCGTTCGACATTCTCAATCCGCACGATTCCCTGAATTTCGCGCGAATCGTCTCCTACATTGAGGACGTCGATAACCGTTCGTCAAGCAATCATCAACGGGATTCTTACCTCAGCACAGACGGTGCTAATGTAACCGAAAACTTGACATGGGGTACTACATCCTGCGATGTCGTCGAGGACGATGAACAAAAAGCCCATGATGACCTTGTCGGCGACTCTCCCCGCCACCACATTCCATCCATCTCGGAGCGCCTCGACGAACGGGACCTCGAGTCGCGCTCTTCTCCCAGTGTCCGGCCCCTGTGTCGTCAATCCATAACTATGATACAAGCCTGGAATGACGAAAGCGACATCGGTGAGCCAGGACCTACCCACTACGAAGACGACCCTTCTCCCCCTTTACCATCGACGCACCTAGACCCCATCCACCTGGCCGCCCTATACGATATCGGGCACCTCCCTGAGCAGGGAAAAGGCGCCGCCAACCCAACCACAATTATCTACAGCGAGCACAAACCGCTCCACAAGAAACCGAACATTGTCCGCGGAAAGCGCAAACAGCTGTCGTCTTCATCCTCGTTCGGTTTCTCTCCTTCCGCTGCTGCGGCTACCGCTTCTGCTCCGTTGAGACGACTGAGAGGAATGGCTCAGTCTCTGCGCCGCAAAACATTCCCACGGACAGGCTTGTCTTGAAGGACGCTCTTACCGTCAACTTTCCCCCTTTCCAACTTCGTTTTCTTGTCACTCTCATTTTCATGTCGGCGTACAAAGAGGTCGTCGGACGACCCTCCACTGAATGGCGTTTTGCTTTTCTTTTCCTGTTAGGGTAGGGTATGCTAGCCGGCGCTATATTTGTGCATATTGTGTATGAATCGAATCCCAATCCTCATTGAGGGATTACCTTGCGGGGAGTCTTGAGAGCCACAGGCTTCCAACAGCATGACAGATGGCTACTACTAGAGTCCGGTAGTTAGTGATGAGTAACGAGATCAGATCTGAACGTGCTTTAGATTCATTGAACCTTTGATTGATATGTCATTCTCGAATAAAAATGGTCCGGCGAGTCTCGTGATATATTTCTATACATATGTAACCCCGTCAATAACGTACTATACATAAATAACATTGCTCCCGTCTTGGAACTGACAGCCCGGTTAGCATCCAGTGAGAGAATGTCGATAGATACGTAGGTCTACAGGTGCTCGAACAGTTACCTTATGGATCAGTGAATACCTACCTAGGTAGTAGACTGAGCAGCTGTTAGGTAACCTTGACCTTTTGAGTTTGAGCGCGACAACGCGGGCGGCAGTCCACTGACGATCCCATGCCCACGGCCCTAGTACCTTATACCTTATGTACCCTATCTATGTAACCTTGGGATATATATATATATATATATGTATGTATGTATGTATGTGTGTGTGTATGTATGTATGTATGAGGACTGCATTCAAGGTTCCAGATTCAGTGGTGTCGGTGGCTCGAGACGGTCCGATGCGTGCGTCTGTTCGGTCTACGTACCCAGATTCAGATACCTGACTAAACATGGTTATACGACAGGAAGTAGGCGAGGTGAGGTGGGGAGTAGTGTTGTCTTTATCAGACCATAGATTATAATAATGGAATGTTGGATAGCTTGGAGAAGGTTGAGGGGTTGGTTTGTCTGTGTAGTGAGTGGTAAGCTGGTGGTGTTGTGTCAGGTAGGGAGGTGAAGGGGAGGACGGGGAGGGATGGATTTAGATGTAGAGTCACCGACGGGGAAGCGGTTGGGCTCTGGGCCTTTTTGTGTCAAAAAGGTTGATATGGGGGAGTGCGTAGATTAGTGAGTTTGATTCATGTATTATTCACTCAGCGAAGTTTCTTGGGCTCAGACCTGTGGGGAGTAAGACAGTCTTGAATGAGGATCTTAGGGATTCTGCGATTGTCTCGTCGCAATGCGTTCACTACGTTATAATACAGCGCCAAGCTGACCTCGGACCAGGCAGAAGTCGTCATCCATGTATGGAGTGATAGGAAGACTAAGACGCTACAAGGAGCAATTTTCGTCACAGAAGAGGTATTTTTGTATTCATTTTTGTATCAACCAACACAACCGGTACTGAATCACCCGTTTACTCCTCATCGACAACGGTGGTCTGGAGGCCCCGGGGCTCCTTGACGTTGACAGCCTGGACGTAGGAGTAGAGCTTCTCCTTGGCACCCTCCTCGTCGTTACGCTTGCGGGAGATGCGGACACGGAGACGGAAGGGAACGCCCTTGATACCGGCTTCCCAGACCTTCTTGTTGAGCTGGGGGTCGAGACGGACGTCGGTGGTGCCCTTGAGTGGATTCGGTCAGTATGCTCACACCTTGAACCCGGCTGTCCCAACACCAACGATGGGTTATGCGCGGGTGGAGGTAGAGGAACAGGAACTTACCATAGCACGAGTAGCGAAGGCGCGGATCTCCTTGATAGCGCGAGGAGCACGCTTCTTGAAGGAAACACCGTGCGTCTATTGAAAAAGAACAAAAAAAGAAGAATCAGTCTTCCGCCCGAATGCCATCTTGAAAAAGAGGAACATGGTTTGTGTTTTTTTGCTGCGTTGCGGCCATGAGGTGGACTTCATAAAACTAATTCATTTTCTTTTCTTGTTGGTGACCTTCCGCCTCGTTCCGTTCCCAATTTCTTGGTTCAGGTTCGAGATTTCAAGTCTGGGTTTGCGATTCGCCTTTTCCCTTCTCTTCTCGAGGGAAGTTAAAGCGCCATCGGCGCCTATCGAAGAAGCGAAGACCGAAGCCATCGCTGCTTCAATGCGGTCGCGTGTTCTCCATCCAAGTCTCACGGCTTCCGTAAAGAGAAAGGCTTATTCCATCCTTTTCTTCCGCAATGTCGCAGTCGACCGATTGAAGGTCGGTCGGTGTGGGAAAGGTAATAACTAGGGAAGTAACGGAATCCGTGCTTCAACGTACTCTCTTGTGAAGGTTGATGGTGTACTCGCGGGTAACCACGTCGGCGATGGCCGAACGGGTCTTCTTGCCGGTCTGGACGTTGGACATTTCTGTAAAGGAGTAGGATATTAGTTAAAAGTTCGCGGCCAGAAGACGTTCAATTGTGGCATATAGCACGAGCGCAAGGAACTCACTGAATGGGCGTTCGGCTGCGGTTGGCTGAAGTTGTCGTCGGCTGTCGAGAGATGAAGAATTTCAGGAGACGCTTTTCTCGGTGGTCGAAATTCCAGTGCGCTCTCGCTTGTGTGGGGCGGCTCTGATTGGCTGCTCCACCTATATCACGTGAACTACCCGAAGAGGACGGTAGTCTCCCTTATCGTCTGGCCCGGCCAGCCCACCACCAACCTCGTCCAACATTTGAGTTTAAATGTATTCCTAGAGTATTTGGACAGGCAGTGTGTTCCGGCGTTCGTTTCATCAAGGCTGTTGGTATTTAAATTTTATTGAGAACTTTGGCTCACGGCTATCTGCTGTTGCCCGAAAACTTCTGCTGGGTCTTGAAAACTAGCAATAAGTGTTTCACGTGACCATTGGATGCCTTTATGAGATTCATTTTTCAGACTTCGCTCTTGTTCAATTCGACCAAACTCCGGTAATTATTTCTTCCATTGCTCTGGAGCTGCTATACTGCATCAGGCTTATTTGTCTTAGCCGCATTCTTCTGTCTTCATCGCCTTACTGCCCATGGACGCCAAGAGTAGCGGGTCGCTCTGAAGCCCTAAGAATTGTAGGCGTATTCTACAACTGTAGTCAAACTCTTCGAAACTCAGCTTTTCTAATACTATCGGTGTCCTAGGCATTGAGGAACTCGATAACCTATGCTGCCTACACTTGACATCAACGTTCAGATATTAAGCAGGAGCAATTATATAGTCAAACCACCTTTGTGACAATCAGAAATATAGAACCTGCAACCAACCAAGGTAACGTTTCTTTCGCGGAATAAAAGATGATAACTAAGATAGCATAAATGGCCTAAGTCTTTCGTATTCTAGAAGCTGGAGGACATACATGGTATCATGTTTCAACTTTGGTTGAGCCTGCTGGAAAAGGTTGTCATCCCAACCAATACAGGAAAAGGAACTCTTTGCCTGGCACCTTACTACAGGTGATTAATCCAAATTTAAGATATATGTCTATTGGCGAGCGTGTATAGCTTTGTCATCTTCATCATAGCAACAGTCATCCACGCTCTAGTTCTTAGCACTCACATCCGGGTACAAGTCAAACCGCCGTTGAGTATAGATTGGGATGCCCTTTCGTGTGCTCTGAATTGTCTCATTGTCCAGGTCGGCGTAAACAATGGTCTCGGATTCCTCCGCTTCGGACAGAACCTTTGCGCTAGGGTCGCACACCAGACTATGACCCCATGCGTGGTAGGTAGATCCCGTGTCCCTTGCAGGGCTGCACGAGGCCACATATACTTGGTTGTCAACAGCCCGGGCACGGGCAAGCAGCTGCCAATGCAAAGGACCCGTAGTCATGTTGAAAGCACCAGGGTAGACAAGCATGAAAGCACCCTTCCGCGCCGCCATCATAGCCGGCTCGGGGAAACGAATATCGTAGCAAATTGCGAGACCAATCTTGCCGTATTCGGGGAGGTCGACGACAGTCAATGAATCGCCTGGGGACAACACCTCGCTCTCCTTGAAGGTGATCTTGCCAGGAATATCGATGTCGAATAAATGCGTCTTGCGGTGTGTTCCGATAAGCGCGCCTGACGGTGAAAACACAAGCGATGTATTGTAGTATTTCTTGGACGATGTCTCAAGCTCAGGAATGCTGCCTCCTACGAGGTATGCCTTAGCCTCTGCGGCGATAGCGGACAGAGCGTGATAAGACGGGGACTGCTCTTTGGTTGGAGGGGACGGGAGGAGGGTCTCGGCGTATTTAGGGAAATATTGAGTTCCATAGGGTGAGTTGAAGCATTCGGGGAGGACAATGAGCGAAGCACCGGCTTTTGCAGCCTCGAGGACTTTCGTACGGGCATGGGCGAGATTAGCGGCTTTATCTGCGCCTATGCTCTCAATTCAATTAGTTGGTGTGTGGGTGTGTCCAAGAACACAGCATACCTGACGCAAGCTGCACCAGGGCAAGCTTCAAGGGCTTTTTCAACAAAGCAGTCATGGTCGGGTGTCTGGATACAGCAATCAATCAACTCTGTCGTCGAGATGAAGCGAAGATGCGGGGAGGATGTTGGGAGTCGGAGATGATGCCGATGGTGCCGATCTTTACTATTCTAGGTTGTCAAATACATGCGGGCGCCGGCGGGTTCTGGTCTATGTAAATAGCTTAGTAATTAATTCATGATCCATGGTACTTGTGTCTCCGTCTCGTCCGTCACCCAGCTGTTTCGGTAGTTAAAGCATCCAAGCTAGACCACTTGCTATCAGAGCAGACGGATCGGTGTCAGTGAAACCGGCAGTGAGTTTTTGAGCAACTACTACAGACGAACTGTCTGCTTGTGCCACACAGGGCAGACCCTCGTACCACCGGTCTGCTCCAGTGAAAGTACTAAATTCAAATGGAATGTGCTTGGGAGACAAAGGGGTCACGTGTATGCAGGGCTGTCAATCGATTTATTGACACTTGATCTGATTTCTTACTCCCTCATTATTGCTTATCCTCTCTCAGACAAAAAAGCGATCGTCTATAGGGGGATTCCATGACACTTGCAGCTCTCGGTTATTTATGAACCTGCAATATGCGATTGCCGCTTACATTATGGGCGAAAACGATCAATTTGCTCCTACTTGCTGCCTTGGCCGTAGGTGAGCCGGTACAGTATTGCCGATTCGGCCATGGGGAAGGTACCGTCGACTTTTGTTTGGGCCTCACCACGCACCATAATGCCTCCTCAGGGAATCACGACATGTACATGAGCATACATGTCACCCGAACCTCAGCGCTTGGGTGGACTGCCGTCGGTACAGGGTCAACAATGGCAGGTTCTCTCATGTTCATCGTCTACGGTGACCCTTTTTCTTCTGGACATGAGCCTCCGGTTGTGAGCATCCGGACAGCTGATGGCCATCACCAGCCTCGACTTCTCTCCCAGGAGGATAAGGGAGGGGCGGATATTCGTCTTTTAGATGCCGGATGGGTTGAAGATTCGCCAGGTCGAGCCCCGAACCAGAACCCAGTTTCTGTTGCGAAAGTGACACTTGTGTGTCATTCCTGCACCCAGTGGCCTGGAACTCCAATATCTGCAGATGCTGTCGCCCAGCCGTGGATTTGGGCGTGGAACGACCGACAAGAGTTCGACGAGTATCCAATCGATGTACGACTGAAAGTGCACGAATATCACGGAAACACTGGTGGCTGGGGCCGTTTTTATGTAGATATGGCACGGTCTAGTAGCAAAGACACGCTGCCGCCTACTATTAAACCCGGAGTCGGGGCGCTTGGTGCATCAGATATACCCGGTGGTTGGTCATGGATGGAACCGACTGGATACATCCACGGCTTGCTCATGAGCGCTGCCCTTCTCGTTGTGTTTCCAGTTGGCGTGTTCGCGATGCGGTCAGGGTCGAAAAAGGCTTTCCAATATCATTGGATTCTGCAGCTTCTCTCCTCCGTTCTGCTCTTGATTGGCATGGCACTAGGGCTTATCCGGGCCCATAAGATAAGCTCCATTCATCACTGGATCGGGATCGCCGTGTCTATCTCCAGTCTTATTCAGATCTTACTAGGCTGGCGTCATCACATTCTCTTTGTGCGAATACGTAGGCGCCAATGGGCCTCGTACGGGCATATATGGCTGGGTCGCGCGTTCCTCTTGCTAGGCTGGACCAATGTCATCACAGGTTTGCTACTGACTGGTCGCGGATGGTCTTACATTGTGGTGGCTGTTTGTACTGTCATAATCGATGCCTTAGCCCTGACAGGCTGGCTTTGGTTTGCTACCCGTCGGCGCAAGCAGAGTGAGCTCCGTCCAGATTGTGAGGAGGAAAGGCCTCTGTACGATCTGCAAGCAACAAGGGATGATTATTTTGCCGTAGCTGTGGATGATGATGAGAGCGAAACCAGGTCGAGCGGCGATGACTCGGAGACCGTCAGGATACGCAAGAAAACCTTGGAATAACCGCATCGCACGTTTTATGCAATCTGGCCCCAACTCATCTTCATGAACCTCACTGGGTCTCACAACTCCCAATCCAGATATTATTTCCGCGCCAGGAACTCCTTCCGACACACACACACACACACACACAGTCCCTTGCATCTTATGGCTTCAGTTTCGGGGAAAGTTGGTTATGAAAGCAACTTGTACGGCAGCGAATCTAGCAGCATACAAAAGTCAGCCCTAAGATCACATAAATCGGACGATGGAAAAATGGTGGAGGGCTACTTACGCCGTTGATGCTGCAAACACCTCGACCCGCCTCGCCTTCGCCAAAAGGCCAAGTATGATCGAGAAACCGATATTGTAAAGGACAATGATAATCAACCGAGAGAGCATGTTGTTGACATAATATAAAACCAGCATTGAACTAGCTGGAATCATGGACGATGTCACCATGCTCGTGAGTCTGGTAAATCGAAGAATCTTTTCGTCGTCATAATAAACCGTCCCTGTCTCGATGTCACGGGCCTATTGACATACTCGACATGTCAGCCACCACAAATCAACAGCTCGAAAAATCATTAAGAAGCTGAGGACGGGGGCATAGTCCAACGAACCACCTTATGCCCAACAAGCCTATGATAGAAGGGCACAAAAACCCTAAAAATTAGCCTCGTGAACGCATCAACCTGCTCATACCTCCCCCAAAGCGCAATGAGATCTCTCTCATTCTCGTGCCTCTCATCTTCATCCTCATCCTTCTCATCTGTCTTTCGCTCCCCAAACCATTGATGGCGCTCCACCATGGTCAAGCAAAACGCATTCTTCTTCAGCCACTCGTCAAACACCTTCAAATCTTTCTTATGCGGCGCCTTCAGGCGAAGAAGCTGTGCGTGCTGTGCAAGCGCCGTATCTGTCCTGGCGTAAGCCGAACAATCATCAACCCTCCATTCCCCTTCCCCTTGGCTCCCAATTAAACGGCCCAATTAAACCACAAAGTCAAAAGGCTACTACTCACTATACTTCTCCAACAACTCTCTAATCTCCAACCACTTACTCCACTGCTCGCAGGACACAACCTGCGCAGTCTCCTTGAGATAATGCACCGAGACCGCAAATTTGTTTTTCGGAAACTCCGCCTTCCGGTCTTCCCGGATAATATCATTCAGTTCCTTTTCCTTCAACGCGATCTCAGCCTGCAGGTAAAGGAGGTTCTTTGAGTTTAGCCTCTTGAAGGAGCGGAAGATAGACAGGCCTTTGTCGCTTGCCATCAGGGAGGCCAGTCTGTCGTAGCCTTCCGTCGGTGGAGACGTTTGAGAAGACATAGGGTTCATCTCGTAACCTCCCGTTGCTGGCGCTTGGGGAGAATCCATCTTGTACAAAGTACTATATAGTATAGTATAGTTTGGTTCAAGGTTAGGACAACTGGACTTCCTCGTTCAGCCGGGATTAATGTTGAGTGATATGCACATGTCTTGCCTTTTATATTTACATCAACTTCCATGAGCAAGGCTCACAACGCATGCTGGCTCAGTGTCTAACTGAGCCCCGAACTCAAGAGGCTCAAGGAGTAATATTGGGCGCATCATTTACCGCACACCATCAGACACTATACTGTTTGCTCTCCGGCGTGGCAATATGAGCCACCTGCCTCACGCTTCTTGTGTGTTACAGGGCTGGTAGGCCAGGATTTCTTCTTCTCAGAATCTGCATGGTAAATCGTCCTGCTTGAGTCCAAGGCCCCGTGCAGACTCATCCTGTAACCTGGGTCGCCCAAGCCAGTACACTCATCGGTTTACGATGGGGCAGGCGTGTTATTAGGTGAGCCGCAAGGCAGAAATGTACTGTGTAAGTTCTTCCGCAGCCCTTGGGCACCCGACATACCCTGCACTTTCTTTTCAGGCTGCATGACGTCTCCTCTCCGTCGTGGGCGCTAACGAAACTGCTACGGAACTTTTGCGGGGTGCAGTTCTAAGCAGGAAAGCTTCTGGAAGTACTCGGGTTTCCATCAGATCAAACTCTTTCAGTGCTGGCCATGTATGTATCCCTTGTCTCGAGTTCGACATTCCACATTCAGTCTCAATCAGGCTGTAAAATATCTCAATCATGCAGCTAGTTATTTATGGCCCACGTTGCAGCCTCCATCGGATTCGCGTATCTTCTTCCCAGAGCTTATACTCCCGAATAGACGCTCGTCCCAGCAACATATCAAAGTAACTATCATTGTCCTGAATAACCAAAAACTCCGTTTTATAACAAGTTTTCTTGCCATTGTAGAACTGCCACTTCATCTCCAATGTTCCAATCGGCTTCACATGAGCTCCATTGGGAAGTCGTATCTTTGAACCATCGTATGGAGAAACAGGCAGACCGAGCAACTCCTGAATCGCGCTCGATAATAAATTGAAGTCGCACCGAAAGTCGAGCAATAAGCGACGGTAAACCACTTTCTCGCGCGTTTGTCCGAATACCACAACATCGTACGTAAAGGGATTTTGCATGATGTTCCCGGCACATTCATCAGACGATTCGTCTGTTGTATCTTCTCCGTGCTGTGGTGCTGGAAGTGGAAGTTTGCGAGCCCATCTCGACCGAAATCTGTCGGTGCTCGAGGTGTTTTTCCATGTTTTCAGCCGACTGAACGTATGTTTTGTGGGTGCTGCGGCGCGATGCGAGAAACTGGGATCAATCTGTCGGTCACAACAGGATATGAATTCTCGAGCAGCAATCTTGCACGATTGAACTAAAGACATCGGGAGTTGGCTCTCCGTATAGCAGGAAGTCAGTGTTATCTTATCGTTGAGGATCATGCTGGCCTAATCATAAGGGGAAGTGCTATTAGCTTACCTCTCTAAGGAATGCTCGTACACTTATAGTATCGCCATATACAAGGCTAATATGAGGCTCTCCAGTCGAGCGGGCGCAGTGTTCGTTGTAACCTTTCGTAGACTATCATCGTCATCAACAACGTTCTGGATTGTTTGTTTCCCTTGAAGTCTGACGCAGGGGAACTCACATATCAGTCTCTCGTCGAGGAGAAAATGCATAGTTTCTTGGGCTGAGATAGACAGCCTTGTGCGGCGCACAGCGATCCATTGGTTTTGTGTATAAGATCACAAGATAGGTCTGCTGACATGGGCTTATCCCTAGGCTGATTCTGTCGACGGGACTAAATTTAGCAATCATTGAAGGATCCGAGGCCCTGTCGCACCTGCATGGGTCCGAAGAAGGCAACCTTGAAACAAAAGCCCCGGGGCCGGGGGCGAATGGTATTTGATCCGATAGTTCCGCCCTTCATCGAAGTCCTACTTAACACTGATGTATGACTGGTCGACAACATGTCCCCTTGCGTAGGTAGGCTGAACACATGGTGTCATTGGGGGATAAAAACCGACTGGGTGCTGCGCAACGTTAGGTAGTTTGGTGTGGTATACCTGAGGTAGGAAAGGAGCTGAGTCAGGAGGTTGTAGTACGAGGCTTGTTTGTTCCCTTGACAGCAGTAGCAGGGCCAGTAATATAATAATATGTCATGCAACACTGCGCTCGTGATGAAGCCAGAACACTTGGAAGTTCTACGGTAAATAAATATTAATTATTCATGCTTCTTAAAGGATAAACTGAGCACAAAACAGCTAGTAAACGGGCGTTATATAGGTCAATGACATCAGTTGGCGTAAAACGGCATAAAGTCCAGTACAAAGTCGCAACCTGTCTTAAAAGAGCTGATAATATCTAACTATGCACTTGACAGTCCCTTGTTCAACTGGCTCTGCTCTGCCTTCCACTTCGTAAACTGGGACTCTGTATCTTGAGCTGCTGCTAGATTCTGCTTGTCATTCTCCGAGGCTTTCTCCTCCCACTCTTTTCTCTCTGAAGAACACCGTTCATTAGTACCCATGTCGATATGTGCCGTAATATTTGCCGCGGTAACAGCAGAGGAGAGGAGAGGGAACTACCAACCTTTTCCCCTTCCTTTCTGAAGCACAGTCGGGGCGGCAGGATAGGTCTTCGTTCCATCATTGTCAGGACGTGCGAACTTCGCCTTCCAGCTCTTCGGCAGGAGAATTTCGTGGCGACCGAAGCGCGTATTTTCACTCTCGGTAATGTAGATCTGAACATTATAGGTCCTGCATTTGTCAAGTTCTCCATGCCGTCTTATCACCAAGTTGACGGTGTTTCGCGCCGTGTATGAGATGCCCTGGGAGTCCGAAAGCTTTTTTTCGAAGGGAAGTGGTTTTGTTCGCGGCGACTCTAGATCACCCTCAATGGTGTTCCAGTATTTCGAAGTGAGCATGCTCTCCTCCACGTTGTCGTCAATAGTAGCAGCTAGGGGTACGTCCTGTCCGTTCCCAGTATCGTTACTAGCGATGATACGGATGGTGGTGCAGTCCTTTTAGAAGTCACCATGTTAGTAAGTCGTGCGCGAAGACTATTGAATAGAGGAGATAAAGGGCTGGGATCTTGGAATAGATACTAAGTACCATTGTGCTCTCCTCTTGCAAGCGGTTCCTCAACGAGTCTCACTGGTGGTGTGCTTTCACATTGTAGATTCCCTCCCACCGCTGGCCACAGGACGAACGAGGGGGTTCATATCTCACTCGCAGAGAATAGGTAAGGTTGAATAGATTGGGTATTAAGATCATGTTGAGCCGCATGCGACGTGGAGGTTCACTGTTCATGGAGGGAGGTGACTGAAACTGTGTGTTTGCTTCATGTCGGCTCGAGTGTGGTTTTGCGAATGCAACTAAAAATGTTGTATCCATTCGGGTTGGCAAGACCAGTTCCAGGGTTGTGCAGCCCAGGTGACGATGGAATAGTCGCAATCTTGAGGCCGAAAACCAACCATCCCGGCGAAGATGCAGACCAACCGTTCGGCCTCCAAGGATTTGCTGTCACTGGCGAAGGATAGAACCGGTTGCCATGTCTGCAATGAAGGGACGTTAGTTGGAAATATTTCTAGTCAGCTGGACCTGCTAGATACGTAGCCTTGTAGGTTATACTGCAGTGGGCTGCCAACCATCACTTGGTTACCTGGAAGGACTGACGCACACGGGTAGTCGGCAGCCGGTCGAGTCGGACAGGGCACCACACCTGCTGCTGATAGGAGATCGTTGTGAGCTCGGAGGAAAAAGAAAACGAGCCTAGGTTTCAATCTAAACAAATAGTCTCCCCGATATAGCAAGTAATAATACACATCCATGATACACCAATAAGCGCCTATAATGGCCCGGGGACGACTTGAAGGCTCTCGGGCATAATCTTGACATGGGGCCGTCCGAAGTAATAGGCGTGTTTCCCTATAAGCCTGCGTCTGCCGCGAAGGTGGTTCAATCCCAGGAAATATAATCAAAAACAGCAGAAACCCCAACCTTGACTGCTCTGCTCCTTATCCGATGCAAATGCAACTCTATACAAGTTTTTCTTGAACGCTCATACGAGCGGTTCTTGTTCCGGCCACCGTCTTCTCAATGCCTCCTTTCGTTCCCGGCCTTTCGTCAAGTGCCGCCGTAAGTCGTCTCCAGGGAGAACCAGCTTATGCTTGTTTATGGTATTGTCACCGATCAAGACATCAAACCTCTCCGTCTGGATTAATCGAAAGTCCGATACGTAGGTAATGGTCCCGTCCCTGAAGTGCCATTCCAAGCCTCGTACAATCCCTAACACTGGGATACGCTCCGGCCCCAGGGGCTTGACATACTCATTGTCAGCGGGCTCCAATACGCCTCGATTGTCTTCGTTCAGGGCATGCCATTTATCGATGTTCATCAAGTTGGTATCCCTGCACTGAGTGTCGATCCATGCGGCCATCAATTTATTTTTTGCCGGGGGGTCGCCCCGAAACCTTACAACAATATCCAATGGCTCGCTAAGGCAAAAGCTCAATTCCGGGCTTCCAGGTTGTGGATCTGGGGCATCAAATTCACCGGTGTCAGAGGAGCCCGGAGTGACTTCGTCGTGCAAGGTGCGACTACAGCCCGATAGTCGAGGGTTCTCAGCGTCACTTGGCGATCGTGAAAATGAAAACTGCTGAAGAGTTTTAGTAGATATATCAGATTCCGGCGAATAATTCGATGATGGCGGTTCGCTCTCTCGCTCTTTATTGACCGCGGAATCATCAGGGCCGGCAAAGACCTTTCGACCTAGCCGTTTGAGTATCGAAGGAGAGAAATTCATCAGCCTGCTTCGAAGCTTCTGCGGGTATCGCTGCAGAACTGCGCGAAGGTTGCGTCTGCGAGACGGATGTCCGCATGTCGGCGGGATTTGACTCTGCCTGCTGTTTGCAGCTTGTGGTACAAGGGAGTTAGTACTCGGTACTCGACATAAATTTTTACTCGTACTCAGACTTTACAACGTACGAATCATAATGTGTGGCCGGCGTCGAGTGGTATTATTTCTTTTGGCTTCGGTAGTTTGCGTTGCGATGGCAGTGTGAAGTGAGCAGCATGAACCGGGAAGAGCGATCGGGGAGACGGAGAGTGAGAGAGGAGAGGGCCGGGAGAGGCCCGGGGATAACCTGGAACAGGAGTTGTTGCAAAAGTGGTGACTACTTAGTAGAATCTGTGGCGCTCAGGAATACGGTGAAGTGGTTTCTCCGAGTTTTTGATGGAGAGATAGCACGATCTGCGTGGATACGGCGGGAACTCTAAGGCGAAAAAGTGGTGGTGACAGTACAGTAGGTAGGTGAGGTAGTTCTCAGGATCCCCGCTAGCCAGATCGGAGACATACCTTACCTACGCCCACCTTTACCCAAGAAGAACTCTGAAAAGAGTAGCCGCGTTTTCAGCCATTTGAGCTCAAGCCCAGGCAAAGTGGGTAAAGAAGATAAATTAGGTTTGGGGCTTCGCAGAAAGAAAGAAATGGTCTTCTGCAAGTGAAACTGATACACAGGATACAGCAGGAAAGGCCTGATAAGCATAACACCAGAACAATTCTGGATTGTTTTCAGTTTCGTCATGAATAACGTTCAATCCACTTGTTGAGCAGCGACTTCTCCTGACAAGGTTGATTTCTTTGCTCCACCATACTGCGCCACTTGGGCAGCACAAGCTTGGGCCGATAGGGGATTTGTTCCTGCTTATCCAAAGGAGTTTGTGGTTTCGTTCCTGGCTAGTCGATATGGGGGTCCTGGCTCTGGCTCCCAGTAGTCTCGAGTCCAGAGGAACTCCATGGGGCGCTGGAAATAAACGGTAACATTGTCCATCGTGTCTGTGATATGACGCATTATGCGGAGAGCCAAGGCATCCTCTTTCGATATGGACGTTGCTCAGTACAGCCGGTGAGAAACACTGCCTTCGTGTGGCTGTGAAGAGAGCACTCGCATCATCTCGGTGAACTCAAAGGTGAAACTATTACACCACGGATCTTGGAGCAGCTCGGATGGCTTTTCATGGTCTTCAAATCAGTATACGACCGGGTGTCGTCATCGCGGTCCCGTTCGTCTTTCATCTACCTACAGTAGTAGGGAGATACTTAGGCCTAGGTAGTAGCTAGCCAATAATGGCAGAGCCCAAGGCGCAAGTCAGCCTGGTCGGGGCGAGAATTTGCGGCGCTGTCGTATGAGGGTATTCAAGAGCGTATCATCTGAAAGTATTCGATGTTGGCAAGCGGCGCCCTGTCAATTTTCAACGATGGCACTGCTTTGGACGGTCGGGTAGTCTTGTCGAAGCCGGGCAAGGTGGTAACTTGCCTAGTACGGAGTAGACGAAGTTGAAGTAGATTTACCTATTACTAATAATGAAGCACCTAGTTAGTTGGTATACATATTACTAAGCCAAGTGTCATAACTCATCCGGCTGAGATTGGGAACTACTAGTACCTGTATCACGTTTTTTTCTTTAAAACTTCCAACTTCTTTCTCGCTATTTACTTCTTCTTGTTACCAGTCAATCCGATAGAATCAGTAAGTGTCGTCAATCCGAGATTTCCGAGAAGTTTGTCGAGACCCAAACCGCCCAACAAGCCGTGGACGAGAGAGCCTAGTCCAAGTCCTTCCAGCAGCCTTCCGACTAACCCAAGAACGCCAGATAAGAGCAAGCCCACGGCTGCAATGATCTGGAAAAGCGGCTCGCTGAGAAGGGCCCAGAGCGGATTGAGCTCTTTCTTCGCGTGTGGCATACCGTCGAGCTTCCTCTTTCCGTTTTCGATGCACCTGACGACCGTGTCGGTAAGCTCTTTCAGCTTCTCGGCCAGGGCATATTCTTCGGGAGAAGCCTCATGAGAAGCAGCACGGGCTTTTGCGTTGGCGGCAATATGGCCGTCGGGGTCGATAGCACGAATTGCCCCGTTACATTCCTGAAGGTGGTTGCTGGCCTCCTCGAGCAATGGCTTCACCTTCTTGACCAATTCCTCCTCGTCGAGCTCTTCTTTGGGGGTTCTCTCGGCTGTGTCGACAGCCTAAATATAGATTAGGGCTTCATCTTCACCATGGAACCGGTATCGGTGGGGATACTTACATCAGTGATCATCTTGCAGATCGGCTGGACACAGTCTAGAGTTTGCGTGAGGATGCTGATCATCTTCTTCGCCAGCTCCCTGTCCTCCTGCTCTTCAGGCGAGAGGCCTTCCGGCTCAGGCTCTTGGATGTTTTCCAGCAAAGTGCACTCGCCGACCTTGTTTCCATCATTGTCAACGACATATCCGTTGTCATCGATTTCCTTACCAATGAGATTGCTCAGATTACCAGAGGTCAACTTTCCAATGAGATTACCATCTGCATCGCGCACTTCACCCTCGCGGGTGACCTTGCGGCCTGCCATGGGGTTGACATTGCGCTTTTTCTCCTCCAGCTCCCAGCGCTCTGCTTTTCCAATGGTGTTTCCGTTCTTGTCAAGGATATCGCCATCTTCATCAACCTTGCGGCCGGCGAGTTTCACGGCATCGCCTTCAATGAGACGGCCAACAACGCGTCCAGATCCGTCCTGGACGACCCCATTTTTGCCAACTGTGAGGTTCTCGAAACCATAAAAGCTTCCCTCGGGCTTCTCTTGTTCAGCGCCTGGGATGAGCTCGGCCTTGCCGATGACCTTGCCATCATCACCCCAGATTTGGCCTTTGCCGTCCACCTTTTTACCCGCAAGACGTTTGCCATCGCCCGAGGTTATGCGGCCGAATACCTTTCCGTGTTGATCGACCACATTGCCAGCTTTGTTGACGGTCTTGCCCTCAAGCACAGACAAATCCTCCTCCTCGGGCTGCTCCTCTTCGGGTGCCTCGTAAGGCTCTGCGTGACCTTTGACGCTGCCGTGTTGATCTGTGACATCGCCATCTTCATCGACAGGGCGGCCGATAAGTTTTTTAGCATCGCCTTCAGTCAGCTTTCCCACACGTTGTCCATTACCGTCTTCAACGAAACCGTCCTCGACGACGTGGAGACCCTCGAGGCCGGCGAAGGGAGGTTCCTCCATGTAATCCTCAGAGGGAATTGACTTGGCCTTTCCGATAACATTGCCGCGGCTATCCCAGAACTGACCCTTGTCGTCAAGCTTGCTTCCGAGCCGGGAAAGCTTCTTCGGATCCCCTTCCACTAGCTCGCCAACGGGGTTGCCGTTGGAGCCGATGATCTTCCCGGCCTTGTTGCATGTCAAGCCTTCGAGAGAGGATAGTGGTGGCATGGTATCTTCGGCATCTTCCACGGTTTTCTCCGCTTCGTCAGTGGACTTCTCTGCTTCATTGGTTGCCTTTTCAACGATTTCGTCGGGCCCCTCGGCGTCCTCTTCTTTTTCTTCAGGGACGTTGACATCCGCCTTCTCCACGGTTTCCTTGACCTCCTCGGTAAGTTCGGCTTGGCCAATAGTGTTGCCGGCCTCGTCGACTATTTTCCCTCCTTCCTCCACAGTCTTCCCAGCGGCGTCCTTCCCTCCTTCCACGACTCGGCCCACAATGTTCCCATCAGGGCCAGCGATGTTACCATTGTCACCGACGGTAAGACCCTTCAAGATACCAACGGGCTTAATAGCGAGATTGGGAACAGCCTTAACCGTCTGTGTTACCTGCTCGCTAAGCCCACCTCCGACCGACTTGAGCTTGCCGAACACAGTGCTGCCACTACTTCCGGCCGGGCCAGAGGCCTGAGACTCGATCTCGTCCCGTTGCTCAGACCTTTGTTCTTTTAGTGCGGGTGCGGAGGGCTCCTCCTGTTGATCCCGCTGCTCCTGCTCTGGGTTTCCGGACTCGGGCTGGGGCTCCCGCTCTTGCATGTTCTGTATTTTGGCCTCCTTGAGGTCGAAGCCAGAGTTCGGGCCTTCCTTTTGGTTAGGTGCGACGCTAGAGCCGGACTGCCTTCGCTCAGAGGTGGCGCTGCGCTGGTCTGACTGGATCGCAGAGGCCATGGTTTTGTAAGACTCTGATGAATGAGTCAATGTGGATATAATACAAGTCTTCCTGGATATGGACTGATCAAGTGTGACGTAAGTGGGTTAATATTTTTGATTGGTATTTTATTGGAATTTGGTTTTGATAAACATGAGCCCCTCTTAAGAAAACAGCGTCCAATCTTTATATAAGGCTCGTCCCATGCAAAAGTTGCGGATAGAATCAAGTCCACTATGTCACAACGACATCACAATCACCATCCCAGCAGTCTAGCTAAGCACTGGATAGTCTTCGAGCCATCATCACGGAATCCCTGCAATTTGCAAGCCACAGACACCATGCTGCAGTGGAGGCCTCCCAGTCGACCAATCTAGCCAAATACAAATGCACCAGCCAATTTCTGATCCAGACCCAATCATATGTCCCTGGGAAAATAAAGGCCGTGTCCAGAGGTACGAGTTCCATAGTTCTACCTGGCAGGAAACAGGAAATGCGCCGATATAGACATTGTGGCTCTTGCGTCACATGCAGGGATGGTCGAATGAGATTAACAGAGGCGAAGGACGGCTACGTACGCTAGGTCCGAGGTCATCCCGATCGATCGACTGACACCATAACGGTTTCTCCACCCTCCATGTAGTCTATCTCATTCTCACCGGCTCTACTTCGTCTGTTACAGGCCAAAGAACTAAATATGGAGTAGGGAAGGTTGGCTTAACCTACATGTGGAGTATCGATCGACACGCACGGCCGTAAAGAATGAGATCATCCCCGCCACTGCGCCTGTCGTGTTATACTCCAACGTCGCACTAATTCAGAAGAAGTAAGAGCTAAATCCAAGGTTACTAGGTAAGCATACATGCATTTCCGTTGAGGGGGTCTGGAACGTCGCAGTTGAATGGTTCGGAATTTGACACAGGCTGGAAGTACACTGCAGGCTGCAGCATGTTGCAGGACCTCGTGGGATGACGTCCTAATGGGTAGAGAACCATGGGTGGATTTGTCCTAGTGATTCTAAAACGGATTCTGCATCTTTTTTGAGTGACGTGACTATTTTAGATATGTTTGATGCTGGTTGATGCTGTTGTTGCACAGACATCTCGACTCGATTTGATGTCAATGCGATACACTACTTAGATATATATAGTGTGGGGTAGGTATAGCTTCAAGGTACATAGACCCCCAAGTTAGAACCACAAATAATAACCTTACAATAATGATAGTAAATATCAAGGCAGGGACAACATCCACGGCATGAAATCCAACCCAATCATAGCTCAGTATAACCGACCCATCCTTTCGATCCCACTGTTCCTGAGAGTCTGACCTGAAGGGACCAGGTCATCCGGCATTCCCCAACCCAGTCTGACGTCAGTGCTTCTAGGGACAATCAGATCGCAGAAAAAAAAAATCCGTGAGAAAGATCACCTTGTCGACCGTCAGCGATCACGGGCTCAGTTATTATCTGGTTACAGATGGACGCGTACCGTATCCATGATATATCCATTCCTTAAGGTAGACATGATCGTTGTGGCGATGATTGGGAAGACCTACAGCGCAATCCATGATTCGCTGGCAATGATATGGCTGATGGGATCGGATGGCGATGGCGATGGCGATGATGGCGATGGTGGCGCAAGTGCGAGGTTGGTTGACGATTACCTAGCTTACTGCTGCAGCAGGGGGCATATTGGAATCCTGAGTGTCTTATGCATATAGGGTAGCCCGGTTGATGCTCGGATGTACGTAACTCTCCAATCGGCGCCACCGGCAGATCTACCTCCAGTGCAGCAGGGAGTCCGCTTTATGGGATGTTGATCTCGATCTCGTCGCCGTGTCTACGTACTCTGCTCTGCATATTTAGGGACAGCCGCTATGGGAACTAGATAGGTAACAGTAATAGTAGGTTGGTTGTCTTTCCAAGACTCTAGGGCATCCTTGGCCAATTCATTTAATGGCGTCTCCCGGGTAGTATCTGGTTCCATGGATGGTTTCCAACGCGAGATGCGGAGTTATTTCTGTTAGTGACACGTGAGCTCAAAAGATTGAGAGCCACAATAGTTGCATATCATGTCAGGACAGTGACAGTTTACGGCAATTCAATGTACATAAAGTACAGTAAGGATAGTGGTACCCTGCATATCAGCTGCAAGATTTGGGAATCTGAACTAATGTACAACTGTGGTGGAACATCTCAATATCAAGGGCCGTACATGCAGCCATTTATATGGCTATAATGGTTACCTTCTCGAACCCTTGCATTTCCTGATCAGTCTATCAGAGGTAGCCTCTAAACTCTATGCACAATACATATTGTAATTGTATGTCACCTGAAATAGATCGGCTTTACATACCTGGGAAACACTCATAACAGATCTCTATCGAGCAGAAAAATATACCCCTTAAATTGTCATAGTGAGTATTCAAGATAATAACATGTTTAGAACAAGTGAAATTGCAGTCCACTGTATGTTCTACTTGCAGATCCTCTGAATCCAGTATTCGACTATCAACGAAAACTTTCCATTCCGTCCCCTAATCACGATCTAAGCCAGCTCCAAAGTCACACGGATCCCCTTGCTGCCCTTTTTGGCATGGGGCAGTATCATGTCACTATGCAATCGCACATCATCCTCTGTAGTATCGTACAACTTCATGTTGTACCGCCGAAAGAGCGTGGCCACGGTCATATACAACTCTGCAAAAGCCAGGCTACCAAACCATCACAGTAAGCCAGATAGATCAGCAAAAAAAAAAATAGCGAAAGTGTTAACTCACTTAATACCAATACACTGCCGAGATCCCTTGCTAAACGAGACGAGGTATTTGTTCAGTCGCTTCCTGTCGTTCAGATTGGCCCACCTCTCTGGGATAAACTCGTGTGACTTCGGGAAAATGGTCTCGTCATGATGCATCAAGGCGGAGGACATGCTCATGGAGGTCTTTTGCAGTCAGCTCATAATATTTTATTGCTTTTATCTGGGTAAAATAGACTTACGTTGGGAGGGATGACAATATCTTTGTACTTGAGCGGTTCGATGGGACTGATTCGTTGTAGCCTATGAGGGAATCCATATGAAAGTCTGGACTAGTTAGCAAAGCCCCGCAACGGCGTTAAGGGTAGACATACCGTAGACTTTCGTAGACAATCCCCGTCTGCCAGCATCATCAGCCACATGCTCTCCTGAAGTACAAACCGAACGATAGACTCACTGAGGCATCCAATCCTCAAGGATATCACACCACGCAAGCAAGTCAAGCAGACCGCCCTGTCGAATTACAACTACCCCGACAATGCGACAGGGGTTGTCGGTATGGCCTGCCGGACCGCAGCCGGAGACACGGAGGATGGCCTCTGGGAGGCTATTCGGGCAGGCAAGACTATGGCGCGCCAGATAGACGGGAAGCGGTACCCCGACGCAGTGCTCAATGGCAAGACGTGGAAATGCTTTATGTCTGATGTTGCTTCGTTTGATCATAAATTCTTTCAGAGATCCAAGCGCGATGCATCCGCCTCCGACCCGCACGAGCGAATCCTTCTCGAAACGACCTACCACGCACTCGACTCGGCCGGTTGCTTTGGGCCGGGCCAGTCGCTTGCAGCAGAAACCCATGAGCCAGATAGCGACACCACTGGCTGCTTCATTGGCATGAGCTCGACGGATCACGCCTTACATCAAGCATGTCACCCACTCTCCCCATATGCGGCATTAGGCATGATGCGATCGTTGATGGCCGGCCGGCTGAGCCATCACTTTGGCTAGACAGGCCCCTCTCACACAGTTGACACAGCCTGCTCGTCTGCCATGGTTGCCATTCACCAGGCTTGCCGTGCGATCCAGAATGGCGAGTGCACGCGCGCCGTCGCAGGTGGCGTCAATCTCATACTGAACATGGTGAGCTACGATGCATTGCGAGCGGGCGGGTTCATCAACGAGACCGGGCCATGCAAGACGTTCGATGTGCGGGCTGATGGGTACTGCCGCGGGGAGGCCGTCGGTATTGTTATTCTCAAGCCGCTGGCACGGGCATTGCAGGATGGAGATGACATCCAGGGCGTGATCCTTGCTACTAGCAACAACCAGAATATCAACATTTCAAGCATCACAAACCCAGCCATCAAGAGCCAAGTGGCCTTGTACCGAGACGCACTGAAACAGGCTGGTGTCAATCCCGAAGACGTGTCGTATCTCGAGGCTCATGGCACGGGTACGCGTGCTGGCGATCCTGTCGAGGTCTAGGGTATTCGTGAAGTATTTGGCGGAAAGAACAGACATTCAATGTTAAGTGTTGGCGCGGTGAAAGCCAATGTCGGCCATACAGAGGCGGCGTCGGGCGTCATATCGCTAATCAAGCTTCTGCTGATGATGAAACACGGCAAGATACCTGGGCAGGCCTTACTTCAGCAGTTGAACCCGAATATTCCAGCACTTGGGCCAGATCGGATTCATATCCCAACTTCTCCTGAGGATTGGAAAGATAGTTTGCGCTTGGCCGTGGTCAACAATTATGGTGCGTCAGGCAGTAATGCTACCGCCGTTGTTGCGCCTCCTCCTCAGCGGTCATCGCCGTCGTCCACGATTCCATCCGCCTCTAGTTGGCCCATCTTTATCTCCGCTGCTTCGAGGGACAGCTTGTCCACGTACTGTAACGCATTAAGGAAACGACTTGGCCAAGAGTCATCTACTGCCTACTTGACTCCCCGGCTGGCTTTCACTTTAGCCACCAAGCAGAATCGACAGCTTCGGCATGTTTTCTGCACAACAGCCACATCTTGTGAGTCTTTCATTTTCCTTCTTGAGCCGTATCAAAGACTGGCTGCTGACGCTGACCTCCTGCCATCACCACAGTGACCGATATCCACGCCCAGCTTTCCGATCCCGAGAAGCACATGATTGCCCCTGTGCAGCCCAAGCCCGTCGTGCTTCTTTTCAGCGGACAAAACGGTGATATCGTTCCTTCAGCAGGGCCACTGTATGAGAGCAGTCTGTTGTTCCGGACCCATATGCAGCAGTGCGAGAAGGTGACGCAGTCGCTTGGCCTCCCCAGTCTGTATCCAGCTGTCGTCCAGGGGATCCAGAGCGGCGCCGATCTCGTCCTCCGCCATATTAGCATGTTCGCTATTCAGTACTCATGCGGCATGTCATGGATTGACTCTGGGCTGAACCCCCAGGCAATCTGCGGTCACTCTTTTGGTGAGTGGGCCGCACTCACCGTTTCGGGCGCTATGACGCTCGAAGCTGGCATGAAACTTGTACTGGGTATGTTTTTCTCCTTGTCGCCTCATGCTTCAACATCTTTCTGGTCAAAAAGAAAAAGAAAAGCTAATTCAATATGAATTTAGTAAGCCGACATAATCTAATCCGTCGTTTATTACATCGATCACAGGAAGATTAACGCCCAGTAGGCCGGGCAGGTGTTATCCAGAAGCTCTGGGGCGAAGACCCTGGATCTATGATCGCCATTGAAGCCGACCTCGTCCAGACGAATACAACGCCAGAAAGGCATCTAGAGCCGTTTTACCAGAGACACCCCGAAGCGAAGCTGGATATTGCGTGTTACAATGGACCCAACAACTACGTTGTTGCGGGGCACACCCAATACATCGACCTGCTTGAATCGGATCTGATCGAGAAAAAGTCTAGGGACGAGAAGCTGCGTTTCAAGGTGTTGAGAGGCATGCACGCGTACCATTCCAGTATGGCTGACCCCATCGTCGACGAGTGTGCCAAATTATCCGCGTCAATCCCTTTTCAGGTCTGTTGCAACGTTCCAAGTTATGCGTACTGAGCCTTTTGTCTCGTTAACCCAGCTTTTTTCACGTGCAGAATCCAAAATTCCCCTTTGAATCCTGCCACGAAAAGGCTTGGACAGGGCCGGGAACCAATGTCATCGCCCGCAACACCCGTCAGCCTGTGTATTTCGGCCAAGCGATATCGCGCATTGTGAATCGCCTGGGCGCCTGTACATTCCTAGAAGCAAGCATAAACGGGCCTATAGTCCCCATGGCACGGACCGCGGTGCCACAAACACCAACCTCGGCCGAAGCGTCGCACACTTTCCTTGCCATCAGCGGGAAAGACCCGCTGCGATCTCTAGCCGACGCAACGGCCACACTGTGGAAAACCGGGCAGACAAACGTGCAGTATTGGTTGTTCCACCGGAGTCAGCGAGCGAGCTATCTTCCCCTGTCTCTGCCACCCTACCAGTTTTCAAAGGACAGACACTGGATGGAGTACACCGGTCTCTCAAGTGACAACAGATCTAAGCGGACGACCCATGAACATGGGCCATCACGCCCTACGCTTTGTGCACTGTGCCAGAAATCAACCGCTGATATGCCCTGCATAACCCAAGACAAGCCCCAAAGCCCAAGTCCGGACACGGCTACCTTCACAGTCCACCCGCAGAGTCAGCGCTACCAAGACCTTGTCGAGGTCCACGTCGTAGTAGGGACGCCATTGTGTCCAACGGCAGCATACCTGGAGTTCGCTGCACACGCCGTCGCCCTATTGCAGAACGGACAGACTACGTCTAGTATCGTGGTAGATGCGATAGAATTCAAGGCACCGTTAAGTCTGGACACCGATCGTTCCGTCAAGCTGACGCTGACGAGCAAGGGACATGAGACGTGGCGGTTTGAATTTTCCTCTGCGAAGAACGAGAGGGTGACTGTGTACGCTACTGGAAGCATTTCACTGAAAAGCAGGAGCAGTGGCAGCGTTGTTACAGGAAGGGGTGAAAGAGACAAGTGGGCCCGCACCAAGAGCCTACTGGAGGACCCAGATGCAGACGCTTTGCGCGGCGCAATGATATACAAGACGTATGGCGGCATGGTGAAACACAATGCCGCTTACCTTGGATTGCGGCACTTGGCTATGAAGGGCACTGAAGGCGCCGGTGACGTCGTCGTACCGGTGGACGAAATCAACACCATGGCCAGAACGCCCAACGACCACGTTGCCGATTCATTCGTCACGAACAATTTCCTCGAGGTCCCAGGTGCCTTCGCTGCCGCTCTGCACATTTTCGGTTCTGAGGATACCAGCAGTAAGGCTTTCATCTGCACGGGCATGGGCACCGTCGGTCCCCTCAACGAGCTCCCGCGCAGCGAGGCATGCAGGGTATATACTAAGATTGTGCGCGAAAACTCGAATGAGACGGTCCTGGACGTATTTTGCGTTCGACACAAAGACGATGAATCTTGTCTTGTCTGCCAGTGGGATCACATTTTCGAAGGTATCCCGGGCGCCTCGGGCCAAAGTGCTGCTAGGAGCGAATTCCAGCCCGACGGGCAGTGATGCTGCAGACCCGCCACAGGCCGTGGACAGTCTTGTGTCTGGGAAGCCTCCTCCATTGAATTTTGTTACTAACTCTGGGATAACCAAGGGCGTTGATAGAGATGCACCAGATGCGTTTCACAGCGTCCAGGAAATCCTATCCAAAACGCTGGACATTCCCGTCACAGATATTACCAAACAGACATCACTCGAGGAGCTCGATGTAGACTCACTGATCAGTTCAGAAATTCTGGCAAGTATTCATAATACACTCCACGTCGATGTCTCAGTCGAGGATCTTGCCTCAGCAACAGATGTGGCATCTCTATGTGGCATGATATCTACCTGTCTGGGCGGCGATGCCGCTGATTCGAGCGGCCAAGTAAATGGGGTTCAAGGGCTGGATCTCGTGCATGAGACAGCTGATGAAATTCAAGGCTGGCAGGAGACTCTTTCCAGGATCCTCAGTCACTCCCTCGATATACCAGTGGAAGAGATACAGCTGGATTCAGACCTCAAGGAGCTCGGCGCGGATTCGCTCGTTGCAGCGGAGATAGTCAGCAGCATCAATAACGCCTTCAACGTAACTATATCATCGACCGACTTTGCTTCAATGACAGATGTAATGTCTCTTGGCAATTTGATTGCGCGCGCTCAGGGCCGTTTGCCAATGAAGGTTCTCCCCATCCGTTCATCAGACGGTTCATCTCGCGCAAGCTCCGATTCAATGGCGAGCAACCCGGCAACGCCAGACGGTTATACGGCCCCCACAACACCAATCGCTGACGATACGGGCTTGATCCATACAGCTTTCAACAAGATTCGCCGCCGCTTTGATGCCCATGCGAAAGATGTCAACCTGACTGGCTACTGGGACGAGGTATACCCGCAGTCATTAAGCTCTGTTACAGCCTTCATCATCGAAGCATTTGAGAAGCTTGGATGTGCTCTCGGCGAGTTCAGCCCTGGAGAAAAACTTCCTCCTCTGCGTGAAACGCTGCCGAAGTACCAAAGAGAGGTTTCCCGACTCTATGAGATCCTGGAAGAAGCCGGCGTCGCCGAAAAAAAAGGAGACTCTTTCCTACGAGGCCCAGTGCCTCTTGGCGATCATACTAAAGGCAAATCAGCCGAGCAGCTGAGCGCTGAGCTCATCGCCAACTTTCCTCTGTACGCATCCACGCACGGTCTACCTGATATTCTTGGACCGCACCTGGCTGAGTGCCTCACTGGAAAGGCCGAGCCGACCTCCATCCTATACGCCAGTAAGAAGGGCAGCAAGCTTCTTGAGGATTTTTATACCAACGCCCCCACCCTACTAGCTGGCACCCACGTGCTTTGTGACTTCCTCTCCGAGGTTTTGGACTCTCGGGCCCCGGCCGGCGAACCCTTCCATGTGCTCGAGATCGGTGCCGGGTTCGGCGGCACAACCAAGCATCTCCTACCACTGCTTCAACGCAGCGGCCTTTCTTTCACCTACACATCTACTGATATTTCGACGTCACTGCTGGCCCGGGCTAAGGCGAGATACAGGGACATCAAGGGCATGGAGTTCCGGAAACTCAACGTCGAGGAGGACCCTCCCGTGGAGCTACTGGGACGCTACCACCTTGTGGTGTCGAGCAACTGTGTGCACGCGACGCACAACCTGCAGCGCGGCTTAGCCAACATCTGCAGGTTAGTGTCACCCAACGGCGGTTGCGTGGCGCTGGTGGAATCGACACAGAAGCTGGCCTGGTTCGAACTGGTTTGGGGCTTGCTGGACGGATGGTGGCTGTTTGATGATGGCCGCACGTACGCGCTGCAAAGCCCGTGGGCCTGGGAGCGCGCCATGCAGGATGCCGGATTTGCGTATGTCGATTGGTCTGAAGGTGCCAGTCGGGAGTCCCGGACCGTCCGAGTGGTTTGCGGGATGACGACGGCGCCCGAGAGAAAGTGCCCGGCAGAAGCCACCTCGATGCTCTTACACCGTGGGATCTCTGCATCCGGGGACCGGAATTTGTTCCTGATTCCAGACGGGTTCGGCTCCGGGGCCGTGTTCAGCGCTGTTGGACCGCTACTCAATCGCGTCAAGGACGTTTCTGTCTACGCCCTCAATAGTCCTTTCTTGCACAGCAGGCCTGATTCAGACGAGGTTCTCACGATCGAGGAGCTCGCCGCCACATACGTGGCTGAAATCAAGCGCCGACAGCCTGAGGGCCGGTACTTACTCGGCGGGTATTCCGTTGGCGGGGTGTTGGCCTTTGAGGTCGCACGACAACTTCTCGAAGACGACAATGAAATCGAGAAGTTGTTTCTGATCGATACTGCATGTCCCACATTTGTGCGCGACTTTCCGGACGCTCTTGTCCAGTTCCTTGATTCCATCGAGCAGGTGTCCGTGGCGAACGGGAGCGAGTTGAGAGCCAACCGTCGAGGCCAGCTGTTGGCGAGTGATCACTTCCTTTTGGCCCGGCAGCAGATCAGGAAATACCAAGTGCGCAGACTGCCGGGACGAAATATGCCGCAGGTGGTACTCTTCTCCGCTAGAGAGGGAATAAATAAGCTGGATCAGATGGCTCGTCCCATGGTTTTGGCAGGGGAGCAGACAGCCATGAATTGGTTCCTGGATGATCGGACCGATGAGGGATCGTTCGGGTGGGACGAGTTTTTGGACACCGTGAAGGTGGTCCGAGTCAACGGCAATCATTTCTCTATGATGCTGCCTCCGATGGTAAGTTCACTAGCTCGATCATCCTTTATGAGAATTATCATGACTGACACGGAAATTCAGATTAGTGGCTGGGGGGCGGAGCTTGCTAGATTGTTGGATGAATAACGGACATCAGTACCCAGTTTTTCTTAGCTGTGTATTGTGCTCTTAGTATAGGAGAGAAGTTAAGAGGGGATTCAGCTGGATGAGGTTGGGGGAAGTAAGAACTAGCAAATAGTAGCCCAGTCATCTTGATCATAGATTGCATTGAATGCGAGGGTTGGAGTTGGTGTTATTGGAGTACCTAGATTTAGCAACAAACTCTGAACTCAGCTTCACCTGCCCCTAGGTACTGTTGAGTAATAATTCGAAGATAATGCGATATATGCTACTCGTATCCTCACTTGGTGTAGTAATATCATGATCATAACCTCATGATGATGATGAGATGGAGAAAACTAGCTAGGGATAGTGACAAGTGACCAACTGGATACTCCAGTCTGTCTTCCGTTTTCCGCGGAAACTTGTTTATCGTCTTCATATAAAGGTGTATGAAGGTCTTGATCGATGAGCAACAAGGCGGGCAGCCAGATTTCGCACCCGGTTCTGCCAGTAATCGGGCGCAGGTTTAGATATAAATGCGCTGTGTATTTACAAGACACAATAGAAGCAAATATACATCCTGTGGCTTATCTATTGCTACTATTTAAACGCGCTGACCATCCTGTCCAATGCGACATAAAGATTCATCCATCCCATGCAATGGCTAAAGGTTCTTTATACACAACCGTTAGAGGAAATAGAATGCCCTAACTCGCCCCCACTTTCAGTCAACAAAATACAAATTCCTGCGGCAGCTCTTTGAGAGTCGTAATGTCTATATGCCGTAGCAAGCCAGGAATAAGTACATACGACCATAGGGTGTGGAGAACAGGGCTTCCCGTCCGCTCAGCCGTACTTAAGCCACACGCCGGTAGGTTAGTAGTATGGTGGGTGACCACATGCGAATCCCTACTGTTGTATGTTTTTGAATTCTCTTTTGGACTTCTTAGCTGCCTCTGCTTCTGTCCTCAAAGTATTTCTTAAGGCAGGTGAAGGAGGCTCCTGGATATATGGTTGTAATGAAGGGTACCGTTGCCAGTCCAATATTATGCCGGAGGCGAAATCCTTTTACTCTCATGCTTGGCCTGGTTAGTCTACCTATCCCGAACTTGAATTAAACCAATCTCGAGAACAATCTGGGCCCGTCATTAGGTCTCTTCATGTGATTGCTGGATTGCTGGGAACCATACCGTGGCGGCTTTGCCTGGTCAGATGTTACTTTAGCAGCCGACCTGCATTGGTACCAACTCCTTTCAGTTCTTTAGTTTCATTTAGTACCCAGGTAGGTACATTTAAAAAAAAAAAAAAAAAAAAAAAAAAAAAAAAAAAAAAAAAAAAAAAAAAAAAAAAAAAAGGGCTGTTGTGCGCATCCGGCCACCAGAAATAAAATTGTTCGGTACATGCTTGTTGCACTGCTACATACCTACCAGTATGTTATACCCGTTTCTAAAGAAAGCCCCTCCTTAGTAACCCTGCTCGAGTGCGTATTTTTCTAGCAAGGTCTCTGATATTACTCTAGCCGGGGTACACGGTAAGGTCTTACTTGATCAGCTTCGATATATCTTATTATATGGACGGCGATATTCTGTAGTAGTCCTCTTGTGATATTGGTGTCTTACGGGGATGAGCGAGTCTATATATGTTTTTAGCTCATGCTCCCAGGGCGGAATCATGCTGTGTCAGCAGCGTGGAACACAGTGGTCGTGGTATATCAGAATGGAAGTACTGTGAGAGAACCTCATTAGATAGATAACGACAGCCCCTGTTATATATACATCCAGACCCATTACCCGACCATACCATACACTTCAATAGCTATTCTGGTTCATCACCCACAAACGACTGAATCTTTTCCGCCAGTAGGAAAAACCGTATGTGTAGTAGAAAGTTTAGGTACTGAAAAACCAAATATTCACCTACAGTAAAGGCTCGAGTGTGGGGACGAGATACTCTACCTTCCCTCCCTACCTATATAATGAAAAGCAACCCTAACTCCATATTCCAGCAAAAAGGAATGAATTAAGCCTTATATAGCACTAACTCAAATAAGCTTCGTATCGAACAGGCAAGGTGGCCGAGCGGTCTAAGGCGCGCGGTTAAGGCTTTCCAAATTCGGATCCCTTTAATCTTGATATTTCAAGTTTCCGCGTCATTAATTTGGCGTGGGTTCGAATCCCACCCTTGTCATTCTTTTTGTTTTCCTTCCTTTTTGTCGATTAAAAATCAATAAATTCTCCCTTTTCTTTTCTGTCTTTATTTCTTCTTTGCTTTCTTTTAGACGATACATAGGATAGACAGCATGAGATTAATGAATGGGTCCCTCTTAATATTATTTATTTTTCCCTGACATGGCGCTACATTGATAAATAGGTACCCGTAAGTATGTAGAAAGGAACTCTGTATATGTATTGTTACTGATTCATGCTACATAATCCAATGACGTCGGCTTCAAGAAGCCATTCTTGCATCTATAGATACAGCTATATATATACCCCAGTCGAACGGTCATTAACCGATCTCCATACCACCTGAAGGTTCGTTCCCCTATATACAGACAGACACCGGGATGTTTCGCATGAAACTACTCCTCCCGCTCCATCATAGACGACAAAGCGGCACTAACGACACTCCTCCGCCTTAGCCCGGCCTCGCTTTTCTTCCTGTCCCGGCCCGATGAAGTCTGGTAGTTCTTTTCGACCCGGCCCGAATGCGAGGCCAAGGTTCCCGCGCCGCACGTGCTCTTCCTGCGTGGTGATATATCATCAGAGGCAGGCGCGTCCGGGCTAACGGGCGATCGCACACGATACCGCTGTGAACTGACTGTTCTTCGGCGCCGGGCCTTGGGCGGTGGCAGTGAGGATGGATGGCAGGATTCTGTGAGGAGAGGGTCGAGTTTGCGAATGTCCTCGTCTGTGGCCGAGACGAGGGCGTGTCGAATGGCGTCTAGGTCAGAGGACGTGTACTGGACCTGGAGACGGGTGATATGCTGGCGGCGGGTGCGGACGGAGGAGGAGTAGGGGTCTGCGGAGAGATCTGCTGGGATTTGGAGATCGGGTTGGGAGTCTAGCGGGGCGGAGGTTGGGCTGAGGAAGGGAGATTGTGGCTGCGGCGAGAGAGATGGTGAGATGGGCGACCCGTAGCCTTCATCGTCGTGGTCGGTGTCCGGGGGAGTCAGGACGTAGCCTGGGAAGCGCGAGGAGTAGGACGACCGGGAATTTGACGTTGATGTTGGAGAGTCAGGACGAGAGGTATGCTCAACGGTGGAGGGATTCTGGATTGTGTGTTCGTGGAGTTTCCTAGTGAGGGTGCCGATGGAGAGACGATGGTCGTACGCGGAGAACGGGACGGAGGTGGGTGGCTGCTGTTGAGCTGACCGAAAGTAGAACGAGCGCGAATGAGGGAAACGCGGCGCAGCGAACGACCGGGGCGAGGGGCAGCGCGAGGACATGGGAGATATCATGCTGTCGCTATCCGTCATGAGGCGATCGTCGTCCAGGGCAAGGCGGGGCGGCCTGGACGAGGAAGGGGAGGAGAAGGAGAAGTCCTCAAACATCTTTTCCACCGGTGACCGGGACGGTCTGTTATATTGTAGACTGAAGAACCACACTTGAACTCTGACACGCAGAGGTCTAAATGGTAAAGCGCTGCTAACGGCGACGGACGTGGAATCGTTGCAGTGCCCGACAATCTGGTGGTAGTCGGCGAATTCGCGGGTTTCCGAACGCGGTTATATTGGCAGGCGAGAGGACGCGAAATTCAAAGTCAGCCTCTTTTCTTTTTTAAATCTGTTTCTGGGTTCCCCCGGCGTTATATATGTATTGCCAGATTTAGGATATCGTGGCGACAAAAAGTAAGAGTTTTACTCTGGTTCTTCGGGAGGGAGAACGTTAAAAGGCGAAGGCGACGGCGAAGAGTTTGGAACCTGGAACCAAGGGATCGCTAAACAAAACATACACACACACACACAAACACACTGACTGAGGAATCTGACAAGGAAACAGAATGAAAAGACTATTGCGTTTGATTATGATAATACACCCCTTTTCTTCTCCATTTCCTTTCCAGGCCGAGCCAGAAGGCAGACCGTGCACTCTCTCGTGTCCCGTCTACCTAAGGTTCAGGGGGCTCTCTGTCTAGACTCTAGACCCTCAGCCTCCGGACGCCTCAGTGTTGCTGAAAGAATAATGTTCCAGGTTGTCTCAGAGAGCTTCAACATTCTCAGCGTCTATCATACATCCAACCAGTCTGACTGGCTGAACCATGTCTTGAAAGAAAATGCTTTGATCCCCGGCGGAATTCCTCGGCGGCTCCAGTGGCGACATGAATGGGCAAAGCTCCAGCCTCCAGCACACTGATCTATCACGGCATTAGCGGCGGCTAAATAAAACAACAATGTAATCTAAGGTATTCTAGAGACCATCGGAAAGGGCGAGATCTCTACCAGTAAACCAGAAGAATTGGCGATTCGTGGATGCTGCTTATACATACAATTGTCCACCTAGAAAGCTCAATAATGACACAAGTCCATTTCTACAGCTAATCAAATGTACCGGGCCAAACTCCAACCGATGCATATCGGCATGCACGCCTGTTGAAAGAAGACATGAGTAGAAAAGAAACTCGAGAATCCTAGAAAACATGCGGCAAAATAGTACATTGCAAGAAGCGCCTGCGACGCAGCAAAACCTTGAAGGGAAAAAGAAAAAAAAAGTGTAGAAAGCAGAGTACGGAGCTGTTGAAATGCATAATGTCTGTCCATGTCCAGTCGTGTAATTCCCCCCCAACTCTTCACCGATTATGATTTGGTTTCTTCCATAGCAGTCGCTAGTTTAGTTGCGTCGTCTTTCGTCTTCACCCGCAGAGCCCACGATTCCGGAGGTCCTTCGGATTTAGGCACGGGAAACTGCACGCTTGTTCCGTTAGAATTGTAGGTGATTGGTTTCTGCAATGCGGTGTTCAAGACCACCTTCCCACTGGGGTCGGCTCTAAGGAGGACACGGCCGCGAGATGTGCTTCGATCTTTCAAAACGCGAAGATAGCCAACGCCCTGGCTAGTCCAGTTACCGGATTCGAGCTTCATACCGCGCGCTCTCATCTCAATAACAACATCCTCGTTCTCTTCACCAGCCCCGCTTCTAGCAAGATTAACCTGAGGTAGAGACTCCGCAGCCTCCCCGTCGGCAGACTCTTCAGCGTTTGTATCAGAAGCGACCCCGGGCGTTGAGGCACGGCTCGCAGTGCCCGAAGTAAGCACAGATGGCGTCGGGAAGGAAGAACTTGATTGAGAGGGGGCCCCAAATGAGAACCCCAGAGTGGGTTGTGCGTTACCGGAACCAGATTTGGTACTCGCCGAAGGAGCTCCAAAGAGTGCTGAGAAGGGTTTTGAGGAATCAGAAGCCGGAGCTGTTGAAGCCGACTCAGACTTTGCCGCGGAGGCCGAAGCCGCAGGTTCAGCCGCAAATTTTATGGGGGTGTTCAGTTTCCAGGTATTGTCGGTGCCAGGCTTTGCAGACCCAGTGCCGAAGATGGAAGGGGTACTATTGCCCGAAAGAGACGATGTGGAGCCTCCGAATAAATTGGTTGGCGCCGCCTTGTTCGCAGCGTTGTCGTCGGACTTATCAGTCTGGGTTTGAAGCGAAGCAAACGGGTTCGGGGTAGATGCAGGGCTATTGAACGACGACGCAAATTTGGAAGAACCGAACAATGAAGAGACATTCTTGTCACCTTCTCCCTGGCGCTTGGGCTTTCCATCCTGGTCGTACTCGACACGATCGAACAAGCTACGACCTCCTGAGCCCTGCTCGGCTGATGCTTGCGGCTTCTCGCTATCCTCCCTACTCCCCTGAGCAGAGGACTCATGGGTGCCATTAGTCTTTTCATTCGCACTGGCAGACTCAACGTCGTCCGTAGGCGCAAACGATGAATCTCTGCCGGCATCGTCGCCAGAATCAGAAGCCTCTTCAGTATCATCAGCATCGTCATGAGCCTCGTTCTCCCCACTTTCCGAAGGCGTCGCAGAGAGATGGCCGAAGATATTGCTTGTCTTTGCCTGTGAACTAGACTTGGAATCCAAGACGGAGGTACTGGCGAAGGATGAAGCGGCGCTCGAGTCCGACTTCTCCCCATCACCGGCGTCGTTTTCGTCAAAAGAAAATCCTTGGCCGGGAACAAACTTGAGACGTTTGCTTTTCTGCGCTTCAATTTCTTCAAGCTTCTTCCGCTGCCTCTCAGCATCTTTGCGCTCCCACTCCGCTTCGTCATCTTCATCGGAGTCGAAGTCTTCCGCCTTGCGTTCGGCTTTGGCCTTTTCAGCATTTTCATCCGACTTTGCCTTGAATTGAGCGAAGAAATTGGTGTCGCCAGAGCCAAACTTAGGAATAGATAAAGGAGCCGCCGACTTACCAGCATCCGTATCACCCGAAGGCTTTATTTGAAATGGATTTGCCGGCGGCTGGTTGTTGGTTGGTGCATTGAACGATGGCTTGAAGGCAGATGGGGGCTGAGAAGAGGTCAAACCCGTCACCGAAGTCTCTTTTGCGGCAGCTGGCGCGGAGAATAGTGGTTTCGGAGGTGATGACGTGGGAGTCGTAGAAAACAGCGTGGTTTTGGGCTTTTCTGGGGTAGAAGGCTTGAAAGATGGAGCATCCTGCTGCTTAGAAGACTCTGCGCTTGTTATCTCCTCGGAGTCGGCGGTTTTGGATCTCGAAAACGTGTTCGCGAATATGCTGGCGGTCGCAGAGTTCCCACTGGCGCGTTTAGCTGGGGTGGAGGACACATCATCCTCACGCTCCTCAGTTGCCTTTCTTTTACTACCAGTCGGGCTGGTGTTGCCTGACTGCTGGGTTGGTGCGAATGCCTTGCCTGGCGAGGCCGCGCCCACAGCAGGAGTGGAGCCTACAGTGGCGGGAGCAGAGATGCCTACCGCGCTATCAAAAGACTTAGGCTTCTTGGCGGATTGACTGCCAACCGTTGCGCTCTCAGCGGGGGCTTTACGCTTAGTTCCCGCACCCTCCACCGGAGCACCAATCGTGTCACGAACGCGCAGGTAAAACTGCACAAGGCTATCAAAGCTCTGCGTGGTCGAGTCCAACTTCGTAATCTCGCGACGGAAACATTCATTTAGTAGGCGAATGCGGTTAAGCGTTTCAACTTGCTCTTTCGTATCCCCACTGAGATCAGAGGGCATCTTGGCAGGCTGGAGTTTGCTAAGGCTCTGAGACGCTGCGCTAGGAGTCGATGATGGTGAGAAAGTGGTCGTGGTCGTTGGCTTAGCCGTGTTAAGTTTGAAGGGACTCTCAGAGGGCGCGGGCGCAGGGGTAGTTGCCTGGGGGGTTAAAGTCGGGAAGATAGAAGATTGAGATGTAGTAGGTGTTGAAGGCTTCGCAGGCATTGATGCTGAAGAAGGTGAAGCGGGAGTAGTTGGTTTAAAAAGCTCATTTGTCTTGGCCCCTTCAGTAGATGCCGGCTTTGGTGCGAATAGGTTAAATGATGGAGAAGAAGGCAGTGGCTTTTGCTCAGTCTTTGGCTTTTCTGCGACTGCTGGCTTTGGAGAGAATAGGCTACTGAAAGGATTGCTTTCAGCGGGTTTGGCCCCCTCTTGTTCCGCAGACGATGCAGGTTTGGGCGCAAACAAACTTCCCGTTGATGGCGGCTGGAACAAGCCACTGGGCTGAGATGGAGTCGTGCCCGTGCTTTTGGAGAATAATGATGTGCCCATGGCTGGGGGCGCAAAATTGATAGAGTTTTGAGAGAGAGTAGACTCCGCGGGCTTCGACTCATCTTTACCCTTTTCTTCGGACGGTTTTGGCGTGGTCGCGGGAGCAGGCATACCAAAAAGGTTCGTAGACTGGAAAGGACTCTGAGCCGTGGCCGCAGGATTTGATGCTGATGTGCCAAAAAGGGAGGGTGCTGCAGTGCCACTCGATGACGGGCCTCCACTAGAAGACGGGGCAGGAGAGGCTGCGAAACTGGGCTGAGACGCGCCGCCAAAGATGGAAGTTGAGGAAGAGGCAGCCGGCTCTGCTGGCTTAGCTCCGAACAGGGGTTTCAAGGGAGACTCGGAAGGCGCCGAAGTTGTACCGCCGAACAGGTTTCCAGCACCGGAACTGCCAAAGTTCGTAGAGACCCCAAATCCACCACTTCCATTGCCAAACGAGGACGTTTTACCGGCGGAGGATTTGGTGTCCGGGGAGGTCTGCATGGAATCACTGTTAGATGCCGAAGATTGCGCAAAAGAATTAGGTTTGTTCGCCCCGGATTGAGCAAAGATGTTTGTCGAAGGGGCACCAGTGCTAGACTGTCCGAAAATGCTTCCGTTAGATGGAGTAGTCATGCCTGGCTGAGATGAAGGAAGGCTAGTAGAAGCGCTACCGAATAGTCCTCCCGTAAGACCGCTTTGCTGTGAACCAGCGCCAAAGAGTCCCCCGGAAGGCAAAGGTTGCTGGGCGGATGGCTGGCTCCCGGCTGGAGGGAGATTGAAAATGCTACCCTTAAAACCAGAGAAGTTACCGGCGTCCCCTTGCTGGCTAGTTGCTGCAGTGTTCATGGTGGCGAAGGGATTGCTTGAGGGAGTCGACGCTGCTGTGCCACCAAACGAAGCGGAGAAATTGAAACCTGATGAACCACCTCCGGAGCCGAAAGCGAACTGTGATCCACCGTTCTGGGCTGGCGGGTTTGGAGTGGAGCTAGCTGGAGGGAAGCTCTGCGACTGTCCGAAGCTGAAACCGTTCGTCATGGGCTGAGAGCTCGCAGAGGGAGAAGAGACTGTGTTGGGATCAATGGAGCTGAACGGACCACCAAAGGATGCACCAGCCGAAGGAGATGCAGTCCCAGCAGCGCGCGGTCGTCTCCGAACGTCCTTGATTCTGGTTGAATCGTTAGAGGATGTGCCAAGCATGGTAGGAGTTGCAAGAAGAGGAATAATCGACAGCGACGAATTTAAAGACACCAGAAACATAAAAGGGACGGGGAAGAACACCAGCATTCCGTAATCGGGAACAATAGAAGCGGAAAGAGAGAGCAGAATCTATCGAGTCTCGACTGGCTGCATGGTGTGGACAGACGATGAGGGAATAAAAAAAAAAATATAAGTTGCTCGTAAAGGTCGGTCAGCGGTCACTCACTTTCTGTTCGCCAGCTGCGCAGCCGTAGCCCGCTGGGGCTTATCATCCGGGGTGCTCTGCATGTTGAAACTGAATAGATCGGTGCCCTTCTCCCCCTGAGGACCCTGAGCCGATCTCTTAGACATTTACCAAGACGACAGCAGCTCCCACGGCCTTCAACCCCTTCCTATAACCGAGTCCAAGTTGCCTAATGAAGGTATCTCATTCACTGCGCCACGCGACCGTCCAGCACTTTTCTCAATAGATACGATTCTGCGCTCAACAAATGACTACGGCCTCGAGCGACTGGGACAATGACGATGTCGAGTCGCGATGTGAAAGCCGGAGAAAAAAAAAAAAAGAGGTATGTGCGGACCGATTCGCGAATGGCGAACAACGGAAAACCGTGAATGCCTCGTCCCGATCCGATATCAATGAAAGAGTATGCTGCAGGAAATCTCCGGTATCGAACCGTTGCAGATGAATGCAGCTCGAAAAGGCGCACGCGCTTAGATCGTTATTATTCAGGGTAGGTAGGGTCGCGATTCGCGAGGTAACCAAGAGCAAGGAGGGATGCGGAGTGGAACAGAGGACACGTATGAAAGGCAGATATTGAAAATAATGTAAGTATAATGTACAGGAAAGACGGCAGCTTTTTCTGTAATGATCTGCCTGATGGTGATGGGGAAGTGGCTCGCTCAAGCTACTCTTTTTTAGCCTGCGCCGTCCGCTTCTCGCGATTTTGGCTGGGGAGGAGGGAAGACAGCCAGCCGAAGAAAAAAAAAGGTCACGTGATGCAACGCAAGGCCGGGTCTTGGCAGAGAACAACAGATTCACTTTTCCCAACTGATAGATTCATCGGGGGGCAAAACTCTATCCCACTCAGTACTACGCTGTTAATAATATGTCTTTCATGATGACCTAAGGAGGACAGTTCCCATCGCGTTGCTTGGTCGATAACTATTAGCCTTGTAACTATATACGGGTTGCGCAGCCTTTAGTTCACCGCTACAGAGCATTCCTCTGTGTGGAGGAGTCTTCTGAGGCGTTTCCCCGGCAAGAAGGAATGTCTACATGAACATGATGTTTTATATTTGATTGATATGCCCGCCAATATTCTCTGCCAGACGGGGGACTGTGGCTCTCTATGCATGTCTGCTGCAGAATTAGCCAACTTGGACCCGGGGCCGGGGCGCTGACCCAGCTACCCGGACCCGACTTGGGTGCAGCGGGTTATGACGACGAAATAGCACCGAGGACCACCTTAGGTAGTGACTACTGTAGCCCAGGTTAGGTAGGTAGAATGGCGCCTAGATAGACACATCTCATGGTGACCCAGTGTAGCCTGAAGGCGAGCACCTTGTAGTTCTCTGCTTTATTCTTTCACTTAAAGCAGCAGAGGAGCATGCTTTGGCGGATCATATTTGTAGGAAGTGATACTGACAGTGGAACGGTCGCTTGCTCCAATAATAATACCAATTTAGGCGAGACCAAAAGCGAACCCGGGCCTCAAACACAGTCCATTTACACGGATTTGCTATAGCTGATAGCTATTGCTATCTGTACAGCTATCAGATACTGTCCTATCACATACCGGGCCATAAAATAATATGCGAATCCGGTCGGGAAGATATTCATTCTTCAAAAAATGTTCAAAATATGGTTCGCCATATAGGTTGGAAATACATCGCCCGAAGAAAAAGCAAAAGGGTATCTATAGCTTGGCCTTGCCCTGGGCCTTCTTCAAGACAGGCTCCATCTTGGTGGCCTTCATGATGTTACCCTTGATCTTGAGCTTGCCTCCCATGAAGAGCTTCTGGGCGTTGGCGCTACCCGAAACGAGGGAACCGAAGTCAGCGTCGGAGAGAACGAGGGTGACTGCGTATTGAAGTGTTAGCAGCTCTTCCTGAGAGAGACTCAACTCAATACAGCGATCGTGGAAGCTCACCATCGGCCTTTTTACCGGGAGGAGCAGCACCCTTGCCAACGACACCCTTCTCCTTAAGGTCGAGATACCAGCTCTCTTCCTTGCCGTCCTTGTTCTTCAAGGTGAAGGCAACGACGGTCTGGGCTTTCGCGATGGCGTCCTTGCGCTCGGCCTCATCGGCCTGGAGAGTGGAGTTGATCACATCGAAGGCGGCGGAGGAAGGGAAACCGTCTTGAGTGAGGGTATATAGTTAGTGACAAGCTCGAGAGAGGCGTAGCAATCCAGTTGACCTACCAATTTTGAGAGACATTGTGGAGAAAAGGATGTGGTGGAAACAAGGTGTACACGTGCGGGGGGTAGAGGAGAAGCAAGCTTATGTGTAACAGTGGAAAAAGCACAGGAGGCGGGAAAATAGCAACTGTTAAATAGTGAGGTGATCGCATCAGTCTGACCCCGGAGAGTAAGGTTCGGTGCATGTGAATTAAGGCGGTTAGGGACCCGCCCGGGCTGTACCGAGGTCTGTTGCTCCAGGAGCTTTCTTGTGTCAAGGGTCAAGCCATACTTCCAAGGTTCCTTCAAGAAAGTTCTAATGGAGGGGAATCTGCACTCGATCTGTTCGCAAAGCAAAAGAAAGTTGAGTTACACCTGGTGGTTCTCAGTCAGATATTATTTGAGAATGGTCGCTCATGGGCTATTATTAGTTGACCCTTGCAAACCAGCAGAGTCCTCCAAGGAAAGGGACCTGCCAAGGATAGCTTCACCCACATGAAAATTGCAAACCATAATTTAAGGTGTGGACTAGACTACTACTACTTAGGTAGCGTAGTAGTCTACCTCGCTCCGAGAACACCAGATAGTGAGAGTTATTTTGAGCCTTGGTTGCCTTCATATGATCCCGCCCATGGGGCCCCAGCTTCCAAGGTTCGTTTTGTTAAATTCCAGCTCCGTACCAACTCAATCCTCATTTCTTCAGGTTGTAGAGAAGGAATGATTTTATTCTAGCCTAGCGCCGTATACCAGGCTTTCAGTTTTCAAAAGTTCTCCCTCGTCATCCCCGCCACCAGAATGACCTTCCCCAGGGGACCTGGACCTCGGATTCCGACATCGCTGCTCAGTGGCAGGTGAACCATGATGAACATGTCACATCCACAACAGCTCGGCAGTCCACTATTTTTTTCTTGTCTACCAATTCGAAACCCAGCTGGAAAAAGACTCTACTCCAGCCCGGCTATTGGATGATTTTTATTAGTCTTGTTCTGGGGAATTCCAACACTGACATATCCAGAGCTTGGGCTCCATAAATTCTGCTAATGCTCTCATGGATAAGACGGTCTTCTGTTTTCTGAGATTGTGTACAGCCGTCTTTGCTTATTACGTAGTAGCTCATGGGACCATAACCACCAACGCAGCGTCGATAAAAAAAAAAAAAAAACCACATAGAGCGTTAGCTCTTCTGAACACGACGAGGAAGCTTCACGAAACCGGCATCAAGACGAAAATACCTCTGCCGCTTGGAGAAAACATAGATTACCAGCGCGAAGCTCGAGACGACGATGGAGATTATACGCGAGATCCAGCGTGAATACCTTGTATGGGAATGAATATTCTCTTTTTGGCCCGCTCGAAGTCTCCATCAGGCGTAGAGGATACAGGTCTCCTCTGAGAGGTCTTCGATCAGATGGTCTTTATCATCAAATGTCGCATGCCTGTTTTTCTTTTGAGGGGCTGTGCCATAATTTTTGTTAGCCTGGGAAAGCTGGCAAAAGAGGTCTCTCAAAAGACGATCTTTGTCGATGTCGTGACTCAAACCACCCTTAACCGCAGACAACCTACGCAGAAAGTTTGCATGTCAAGGCTTCCATGATTTCACTAGGAGCTGTATACAAATAAAGTATATCCAGCAGCCGTGAGTTCTTTACGCTTCAGACCCATTGCCAGCGTTATACAAAGCATGCTGAGCGTATTCCAACTGGCCGTTGCCCAGGGAGCAGTCCGGGAGGGGGGTCTCTAAGGATTGTTTGCCAGTACCGGGCCCCTTACTACTTTGATTTCATGGTCTGCCGTCCCTATGAAGACAGCGATTATCCAAAGCAGCGCGTCACTGACCCCGTCACCAAGGGACAGCTGATCGACAATATCCTGTCATGGATCGCGGATCGCCCGCAAGGTAAGATTCTCGTTCAGATACAATACCTCTTCCTAGACACGATTAGGAGGGAGGCGCCGTATAAGGTATCTAACTAAACATCTTCCTAGGGTAAGCGCAAACCAGCAAGTTTCACGCACATACAAAGACGATCTATCGGCACTACCCTCACCAAATGGACGAAAGGAAATTATGTATCACCCGTCGCGAGTCCGACATGATTCCAACGCAGGCTTTGACAGTTAAGCGTATGCGAAAATGCTGTTTTCCTTGCCCTCATTAAAACCTCAGACTAATATATTTCCCTAAGAAACCAATTTCGCAGTACTGAGGTCAGCTGTAAGACGGTCTATCGGTTTGAATCCGATGTTGAAGCAGCAGTCATTATGCCGGACACATGGAGGTCCACCTTCCGCGCACCTGGAGAAGTGATTGGGAAGCATACCCTTGAGCTTACTATTCCTTTCGAGTAAGGCGGGTGGTGGAAGTCCTAGGAAGTACGCCTCTTTGGATGTCAAGGCCATCCACCTGCTTTTGTGTTATTTTTGGGCAAAAGGTGGTCCCAAAGTTAATTCTTCATATTCTGACAGCTGTTTATGGTTAACCGCCGTTCCTAAGTGAACTCGGGCCGGTATAACAGCGCACAGAATGCCAAGTAAAGTATTCATTTTAAACAGTAACCACACACAATACTAATAGTACTAACTCATGCCCTGAGGGACAAGCTCAACAGTATAACCGTCCTGCCATACAATTCACCATTGTTCAGTCAAAGGAAAGGCATGAGAAAAAGGGAAGAAAACTCACCGGATCAGCCACAAACGCAATCTGATCGAATACAGCTTTATAGTTCGGATGAATCTCGCCAAGGCCCACCCCGCGATCCTCCTCCCACGAGCTCAGCGGTATACTTTCCCGAGTAGTAACGCCTAGCTCCTTGATAACAGGCACACCCGCATTCCTCAGCCGCTCCAAAGTGGCAGGCACGTCAGGGACCGTAAAGCCCAGGTGTCCGAACCCCAAGTTAGGAGGGGAGTTACCCGTGGAGACCTCATAGCCGCCTTCAGCGGTGGGTTTTTCCGAGCCGTGGATGTGGTATAGTTCCAGCAAGCCTAGGGTTTGAGTAAGGGTTCGGGGATCTCCGACCTTGGCGGACCAAGAGGGGAGATCTGCACGGTCCTCTGCGGTCGACGGGTATCCGAGATAGTAGATTGTGAAAGGGCCAGTGTTCATGGTGAACACCGTGCGCATGCCCATGAGGTCGATGTAGAAATGCAGGGAGCGCTTGGGATCGCGGATGCGGAGCATAAAGTGATTCAGTTTGAACCCGGCCGTGGGGCTATTTTCCGGGAGCGCGGGGTCGGTGTTGTGGCCGCCGGGGAGGAAGGCCCCGAGCTCAAATGGCGATGGAGAATCCTGGGAGTTGCTCATTTTGAGATCTGATGCTCTCTGCTTTCCTCGATGCGAATTTGAGTGCTGAGAATTAGACAGATCGTATGTCTGCGGTCTGCTCCGCGCCGGAGAAGGGTGTCAGCTGTTTAAAAGCCAGCGTAATCTGACCGCCTGAAGTGGGAACGGAAAGAGCAGAAAGGGTGCAATTGTTCGCTCAGAAGCTTTATATATGCCGGGGAAGGTGGAAGTATTTCTACTAGACATTAGGGCTATCGGTGGTCTTTTGTACCGGTGGCAGCGCGAGCAAAAGCCTCCGATGCGTTCTGGCTCGGTGCCGTGGGGCTCCCCACAGGCCCCGGGTTGCGGATTCACTCCGCAGAGATCCAAGAATCCATAGCTGCAAGATACTACAAGGTCCCCGCAACATCAGAACTACTCGACCGATAGTGTATCAAAGGCCCAGCGTTTAAGGTTGATGATGGATCCGAGGAGCTCCGATTCCCGAAAACAATGCGTTTAAGCAGAACTTCCAGTTCCCATCTATGCGCGCAAGACACGATCCAGTGTGCACTGGGCTCCATATGAAGTTCTGTGGCCTACCGGTCATTCGATTGTGAGTCAGACTGGGCCCGGATTGAGCGCTTCAATGTATGATTAATGTCGTCATCGCTATCACTGTCCATTTGATCGAGCATTAGATCAATCTCATCGCCAGCTTGTATTTCCAGATTGCCAGGCTGACTGGAAAATCTTAGGTTAGATTGATCGCCAGCGAGACTTCCTGGCCTTGGCAAATCTTTCGAAGAGCTAGTTTCGATGTTCACTGCATTCTGGCTGTGCTGGGAACGCTGGGAGTTGGGGTGGCCACCAGACGTTCCCGGACTGGACATGAAAAGCAGAGTCTCGATAGCATCCTTTTCCATCGAAGAGCTCTGCGAATTCTCCGGAAATCTGCTGTACGGGACTGAGGTGTTGGATCGAAGAGGCGGTGTTTCTGGCGCTAAGATCACGTCCGAGTCTATCGGGAGCTCTTGTTGAGAACGGTGACGTCCATGGACGGAAAAGAGCGTGCAGCTTGAACTGGTAGGAAGATTTGGATTTGGACGACGCCGTGGACCGTTCACACGGTTGGAAACAATATCCACGGGCGGCGCCAGTCTCGGATAAGAGTATTCCTTGAATAACGCGGACCCTTGATGCTTTTGAAGATCAGGTTGCGGGGTTCGAAATCGACGCAGGCCATCTGCTATGCCTATTGGAGACTGACGCATTTTGTTTTCAACCGGATAAGGGCTGAATGGTACCGGAACATCAGGAGCGGAAACAGTCGTGCTTGGAGAACAATTCATAACTAAGCGCTGGTTATCAAGCTCGCCCATTGATACAGGCTGTCTTAACCCCGAGTATTCCCTGCTAAGAATCGAAGTTGAAACATTGTTTTGCAGGAAGCCAGTCGGCGATTGGCTCTGTATCACATTTGATTGCTGCTTTTTCTCAATTTTAGCGGCAGCATAAGATAAGCGCGAGCGCAGCTGGGCGGACAGCTAAATGATGATTAGTGATATACATATAAGAAGTGACGGAATCATGAAAGCCCTACTGCGGCAATTCTGGAGTCGCGTGGGGAGTCAACGCTCACAGATTGGCGGAATGCATTGTTCTCCGGGGTCATCGTATGGTCAATAGAGGACGCCTTCTCAGGCGGTCTTGTGTATCCAGGCGGCATCTGCTGTATAGCTGTCTGCTCGTTAACTGCCACATTACTCGCACATGACGGTGCACTGCCATGTGCCTCTTGCGCCTTGCTGTCGGACGATCGAGGTCTTTTCAGATTTAACTCTGCGGACTTAGTCTGCCACTCCCGACAATCAGCAGAAGCTACACTCGGGAGTGAAGCCGCATCTAGGGTTATAGGTCGCGATGGCGCTGTAAGTCGAGCACCTGTTGCCCGTCTAGTATCGTGTTCTAGTCTATCGGATATATCGTTTCGGCAATGGTCAATGTGCTGCAATGAAGTATCTGAAGTCTGCGTATTCCCATACCCATCAACCCGCAGCGAGCCTTCCATAGTTATCGAAATCAGTCGGTATAGTCGAGTTCGTCATCCCCAGAATAAGGCGTATGAACGGAAGCGCGGAGGGCGATACCAGGGACACGAGTTACGAAGCAAATAGGCCGATGTCGCGAATTCTAGTATGTAGTAGTTCGATGACCGACCGGCCCGCTGGCAGCTGCAAGGGGGTTTCCCCTTGACTCTTGAGTCTGCGCCCGCGGGTCCTTACAGCTGCCTCCAGCAATGAGTCGGATCGCTTGATGTTCTCCACTCGCTTCCTTTCAAGGGCTTATGGGGCCAAGAACCAAAATATGAGTAAGACTGAAGAAAAAGACTCAGCCCATGCTTTCCTGTAGCGTCTAACATAGAAATAACAAGAAGCTTTCTCGAGAATTGCTGTTCTATTTTTGCTGCAGCTGTTGTTTGGAAACATCAGCGGCACCGGGAACACGCTCTGGGGATCGACGACGCGTTCGTGGCGCGATCACGTGAATACGTAATTATGCCTGAGGCGTCAGCTCGCTCGCTCCCCGTCTGTCCAGGCTCCAGCCCTTTCAAGGTTGACCCTTAAGAGGTTGTGATATACCCAGGGAGTGATAATAGTAACTATGAATGAACCGTGAATCATTTTGCTGAATAGGTATCTCTAAACGCCGTCTATCATGCCAATTGTGGGTACATTATCATCCGAAGCAACCTTTCTAACAGCGGATATATAACCATTTGGCCTTCACCAGGTCAACGACTCCACCATTACCTGCGTTTCTTTCCCCCTCCACCGCCTTCACCGTCGTCGTTTTTACGTTTCTTGCCTTCTCTGCGCCAGTACTCATCACGCTCCCTTTTCTCCCTCTCCGCCTTCTTCTCTAGACTTTCTGCAACCTTGGCACGGTAGACCTTCCTCCGCTCTTCCTGCTTCGCGGCACGCTTGGCTTGCTTCTCGTTCCGCAGGGTATTGAGCTTCTGCATCAGGTCCCTGGCCTTCTTCTCCTCTCCGCCTAGCACGACTGCACGCTTCTGCATGTAGGTCTTGTCCTTCCGCGACTTCATACGGGTGATTTGAGACTTGAAGGGGAGTTCTGTGGCTAGTTGTCGTGGGACGCGGAGGGGGTTGAAATGGCGCTCGGGCCGCTCAACCTTTCGGTACGCAGAGTCCTTATTCAACGGCGTTGGGATGCCCTTTTCACGGCGGACTTCTCCGGTCAATCGCATGCCTTGCCACCCGCCATCGCCTGATGCACCTTCCCCCAAGTCTAGCAAATTGGTGACGGGGTTGTAGAAGCGATGAGGCTTGATGGGATACCATGCACGTAGGAAAACAATATCACTCATAAGGATCTTGTCTTCGAAAGTCGCTCGGAAATATCCTTCGGGTTTGCTCAGAGCCCGCTTGATCTGACCTCTGATGCCGGATACGGTTCGGATTGCCGCTCCCTCAAACTTGGCAATCTCGAGCGAGGAATTGAACATGTCCTTAATGAATGCCGTGTTCTTGAAGATCTTGTACGGCACACCAGTCAGTTTGAGCTTCTTGACAATTTCCGTGTGCTCATCCACGCTCAACACGACACCGGTGGCAGCTATCCGGAAGCCAGGGTTCTTGTTTGAGAAGGACTGGACGCAGCAGAAACCGGTATTGGGCGCCACGAGCGGCCCGTAGAATGTTCCAAAACAATGCATGTGCTCGGGCGTGTATTTGAGCATGCGGTTGCGCGTCCGGCTGTCCGACGTGCTGTAGATCGGGAGAGTTTGGAAGCGACGCCAGCCGAGGGAGAAGATAAGTGGATCGTTGCTCTTCAGGATCTTCTTATGCCAGCGATGTCTCTTGATTCGGATTTGCACATAGCCAAAGCGATCCTCTGTAGGGGCCAGTCCTCCAACGATGACAGGATACCGGGGATTGAACTTCGTAGCGAATTCACATGGTACGTTTTCAAGTACAATGCGGGCATATGTTCCTGCCTTGAAACCCTCCGCTCTAGCCCGAGAAGCTGGATCCAAGGACTCGAATTCAGCGCGATTGATGTCGGCCTGTTTCTGGAGTTTTGCCTTCTGCGCGTCGTACCATTCGTCCTCTCCGAACTGTTCCTCGGGATCAACACCCTCCTGCCGCGAGTTGTCCTTGGAGTTTGCGAATCCCTCGCGGTCTTCTTCTTCGAATCTAAGCCTTAGCTCTTCCTTCTTCTTCGCGTTCCGTTCACGCTCAGCTTCCAGGTCTTCAGGTTCGCCGTCCTCTTGTTCATCTTCGTCTTCGCCATCTTTGTCTTCTTCAATCCCATTGAAAACCTCTCCTGTCTCGAGGTCTTCAAACGCACCGTCACCTTCGTCGTCCTCGTCAAACTCATCGTCAACATCCTCATCCTCATCATCGTCGAAACCTGACATCCTAGCACTGGCAAAGCGACTCCGTAAAGACTCAATCATTTCTTCATCTTGCCATTTCTGTTCCAGTTTCTCATAATCATATTCGGGGATAGCACGGTACTCCGACTGCTCTTCCTGTTCGACATTTGTCTTCTTGAAGAACGTATCCTCATCGTCTTCGATGTTGGATTCATTATCATCATCCTCGTCTCCATCATCACCTCTCCATCGTCGGATGACATCAGCCGGTGTGATCGACTCGTCGTACATGCTGCGTGAGAGATCAGTAATGCGGTATCTCGGACGCTTGGCGTGTAGTGATTTCGCGGTAGCGAGCATGTTCTCCTTCCATCGGGCAGCACCATCATCGTCTTCGTCATCCAACTCTTCGTCGTCAACGTCACTGTCAAGCTCCTGGCCCTCAACAGATGATATAGAACCAAGATCAGAATCGCTATCAGCGAATGCGATATCTGACTCATTTTGGGAACTTGTGCCGTTTTGTCGTTCTCTAAAGATGGCCTCGAAGTCTGGGGGTGCGGAAACATCCAGATCGGCCCTTTCATCGTCACTGGCCTCTTCCATATCAAGATCATTCGCTTCGTCTTCGTCATCTCCCTCTCCGCTTTCGAATCCTTCATCTTCGTCGGAAACTTCTTGTTTACCATCGTTGGCGAATCGAACTTGTCGTTTATGCTTCCGTCCAGTATCGCCCTCCTCCTCGTCTGTCTTTTTGATGGCCTCTCCACCACGGAAGAGGCGGACACCGCTGTCTGCCTCACCAAGCAGTTTCCTTTCGCCCTGTAAGCCGATAACGAGCTGTTCACCTAGGCCGCGATCCTCATCCCCGTCCTCGGCGTCCTCTTTATTAAAATTCGACGTCTTCACGTCAATGTAAACGGCATCCTTGTCGACGAGAACTCCGCCAACGTCAGACATAGGAGCAAAAAGTAACTTTTGCTTCTCTCCCAGTCTTCGCTTACTGGCCTTGCCGGTAGATTTTGCGATCTGCTGGTCCATGTACGGTGTTGGACAGGGATCCGGAAGCGCCTCAATCCCGGAGACCGTTAAATCGCCAACTCCAGGGACGTGTACACGTGCCCCCTGAGCAGGAAAGTTTGTGCCTCTCAGGTAGCCATATAGCGCAACAGTGCGGTCGCATTTCGGGTTCTCCTCGATTTGAGTTGGCGGGGTGATATCTAAGAATCGATCTGCGAGGGCATAAGGGTGGGAGTTTCGCCACACCAAAGGTCGTGGGTTCTTCATGACGGAAAGGAAACGGGAGAGATTGTGCACTTCACGATCGGGATAGCGGCCGTTTATTACGCCCGAAAGATAGAACAATTTCGCACCATTGTACAGCTCGCTCCAAAACCGATGCTTTAGACGCTTTTTGGCGGCTCGGAGTGTGCTCTGCTTCTTGAAGAGATCCAGATGGGTGAGAATACCGAAAACGTTACCAGGCATACCACTGGAGGCAAGAACGTTCAAGAATTCCATGGTCTCCATCTCAAATCCATAGTTTCCGTCGATCATCAGAAGGACGATATCCGCAATCTTGGCCACATCGACCATGCTAGCCAGCGACTCGGAAGGGCATTCTATGATGGTGAGACGTCGTCGCTTAGAGGTGACCACGGTCAACGGCCCGTTGGGTGTGCTGAGCGTCTGCTTGGTGTATCGACGGATTAAAGATTTGATGAGAGTGGTCTTTCCGACCTGAATGGGAAGCAGTCGTCAGTTCTGCTCTGCATGTTTGACATTCCATTTGGAAATGAGTACTTACACCAGGAGGTCCAACCACAGCGACAACGAGTGGAGGAGCCTCTTCAGGCAACCGATCGACCAAAGGAACGTGCAGTCTTTTTTCTTTAATCTATAGTGCCATATAATCAGCTTGCAAGGTCTGAAGGCATTGGCGGGACAAGCAGAGTTGACCGTACATCATGAGACCTTGCGCCTGCTTTATTTCCTTTCCCAGGGTTCGAGAACGCGAAAGCCTTTGGGTTGGGTCCTAGAATTGCAGGTTCGGCGTCAGTGCCATTCGAGTTTCGCGACTCGGTATGCGGTTCTTTACTGACCACTATATTTCTTCTTCTCCTTCGTGGGCCGATGCGCCCTATTCGATTGTTCCTCCATGGTTAAGTGAGGTCAAGGACCTCTTAGGAAGCAAATATCTTCCAGTGAAAAAGAATTCCGAAACACTGTCAACAGTGCGCTGCTAACTTTCAACATAGACCAAGCTAGAGAAACAGTATTTCCTTTTTTCTCTCGGGGCGGAGTTTCGTGCTTCCGTCAAATTTTCTGCATTATGCCTGAGGCAGACAAGTCGATAAGCTCTTATCAGGAGCTAAGCCACTTTTGGGCTGAACTGGGCTCCACCTCGACCGGCCCGGTCAAATATTTTACCTCGGTACCTTACCTTACATGGATCGATAAGCACTCAAGGACTCACGGTCACGAGAGGGTCGACTCCAACCTGAAGAGACATGGACGACGGGACTCTGGTTATTGTAGGCGGGGCAATAACGCGATACACAATGGATTCTCCAACCTCTTATCGGGATGTCTCCGAGCATCCAAGCTAACTATTTGCTACTAATAATATAAAGCTGTATCCCGCGGATTTCCCAAATTTCTAAACCAACCTTGGAACCGCACATTCAAGATGGCCACCACCCCGCGTCGCCCTCCCCCCGCATACACAGCTCCCAAGGACTCAAATGTCCACGCCACTTCCAGGGTCTACAGGAATATCTCTGAAACATCATCCGACCCTTCCAAACGGGTGCTTGAAACCTCCTTTACCATCCGACCCTGCTCTGGCCAGGCTTGGGTTGTACCAGCTGGGCACATTTGCCGGTTGACGACACCACAGGGACCCCAGGTGGGCGATCTTAACATCTGGAACGCCAACAACCCCAGGGAGCGATTGTGGGCGGCGCGCACGCGACAGATCCACGCCTCTCACGTGTCGGTTGGCGACCGTCTCTGGTCGAATCTGCCGTACTTGCGACCCCTCGTGACAATCACCGGAGATTCGCTCGCTGGTGGTCAGCTACATGAGATTCTGGACGAAGAGGGCAAGCTAAAGCAGGGCGCCGGCTTTGGAACTTCGCAATGGGGAGGGCGTGTCCACGATCTTCTCGGTACTCGATGTGACCCGTATGTGAACCTGCTTATGGGCGGGGATTCATTTGACTTTCACTGTCACTCGAACCTTACCCGTGCTGTCGCGCCGTACGGGCTGACTGAGCTGGATGTGCATGATGTCCTCAATGTCTTCCAGGTAACGGGACTAGACGAGGAGGGGAAATACTTCATGGAGACTTCGCCCGCAAAACCAGGCGAGTACTTTGAGTTCTTTGCCGAAGTTGACGTACTTTGTGCTCTTTCCGCATGTCCAGGAGGTATACCCCCCTTTGGTACTCTGTGTTTCAGAGATGTACTGATCAGCTGATTTGACAGGCGACTTGTCAAACTGGGGTTGGGAAGAGAAGGAAGACATGGGGGCTACCACCCGACCCTTAGGAGTGGAAGTCTATAAGCTCACCGATAAGAAGGACCTCGAGGGATGGAGCGAGCCGGGAAGCCCTAAGTATACTGGCCTCCACGGTATGCGAATGCCACAGCGTGAAAATGATGGATCCGGCTTCGTAGGGCTATAGTTAAGCTTAATATATATTCTCAAGAGAGAGAGACCTAGGATCAGAGATCGAGCGGTGAGTCGCAGCTCGACCAACGGATCTGGCGGGGTACGGCTCCGGGACCACTTCATTGATTGGGGATAGATAATAGGTATGCTGCTACTACCAGGTATATTAATACTTCCAGAAAAGCATTTAACTCTGTTCCCTGTTGATCAAGACTTGCATAATAAGCCCAGTAAATTGCTAATTTGTCGCAAGCCGCCGATTTTCGTTACGTGATCCTTACTGGTATCAAGCAGTCGACCCGACCTACGTAGTACTTACTATCTGAGTGCCCCGCACTGCCCCCTCCAGTAACGTCATCTGTCAACGGAGGGCACTGCCACGTAGCGATGGTGCTAAGGAGCCTCAGGCAGCATGGATGTTCCGCAGAGACTGATCATTATCTAGGTAGTCTTATGAGGGACTCAGATGTATATCCTTGGTGTAGAGTAATTCGAATCAGCCATGTCTGTCCCCAGGCTGGGACCTAGGTGAGCGTAATCAACGACCTTAGAGCTACAAGAGTATATAGGGGGTAATATCGGATAAGACTACGACCTGTTTACTTTCAGTAGTAAGTGCCTAATAAATGACAAACGGCTAGCGAGGAAGGTACCCGTGGACAATATGACACAAAGCAGGCAGCGGCCACTATAGGGGCTTTTATCAGGTTCTCAACCGGGAGACCCGGTCGTGAAACTTCCTTATCGAATAGTGGGAAAACTATTGGATTGAGCCACCCCTCCCGTCACCCCCAAAGGCTGCCTATATAAGCCCGCCCTGCCCACCTCTCCGTTCAAGCACCATTCAACTGTTCCAGTCACCTTTGATCCACCACTCTTCCACCAAAGCCCGCCTCCACGCTTCTTGCTGCTCACTGCACCATCTGCCGATCCACAAAATGCCTCTTTACAACGTCTGTCCAACTCTGCTGCAGTCACTTCTTCCCCCGCCTTACTGACTCGTTCCAAGGTCACCCTGAAGAAGGACTCCCCTATTGAGGAGCTGAAAAAGTGAGTGAAAGCAACTGCTACCTTTGATCCATCCAGTGATAGACCTTTCTTTGCTTATGCGATTCTCGACCCCAGAGCCAAGGAAGCAGCCGTGGCCAACGGCGGAATCATCAGACACGAATACACCCTCATCAAGGGTTTCACGTCAGCCAACACCCTCCCCCCCTGTGCGACCCCGAAATCAGTGCCACTGACGCCCTTTTAGTGTCGAGTACCCCGAAAACCACGTCGAGACCTTGCAAGCGAGCGATCATGTCCATGTTGAGCAGGATGGGGAGGTCAGAACTCAGTGATTTGAGAGTCGTGGATATACTGGGGCGAAACAATGAAGTGGGGGGATGATACTGATACTGCCTGTCGAAGGATACTCTCGACTGTCGACGAAAGATGTACGAGTTACGAACTTGATTCATGCTTATGACAGTGCAAGTTGCATTGAATGGGTTAGCCTTAGCTGGGTGGCTGATACGACGTGCCCGCCCTGCTTGCTTTATCCAATTCCAGCGTTTCTGGCTCAAGGCCTTTTTAACGGAGCGAACCGTCTATCTTCCATGGATACTGCGGGAAGAAGTCTTACATATCGTAGGATAAAATTGAACTTCCTGAATCCAGGTATATTGTCAGGCCTATTGATATGCTGATAGAGTCCCTGTCATGTTACACTGGACAAGCCGTATCTCAATCTTTGGCTTGCGACCTTCTCGCCTCCTACGAAGTACTACCTACCAAACTTACTGATGGTACTTCATGATCTTGTGATTGACCGTACATAACTTCCCAACTTGCATGAGCCTTACCAGCCACTTTCACGAACAACCTTACCTTAGAGCATAAGTTCGCTACAGAAAAGCCTCATAACCCTACCAACGAAGACAGGATCTGTCCCCTCGGTGAATCCCGATAAGCTTTGCCTGGCTGGTAGCCTGGAGTTACCATTATTATCACAGAAGAGGCTGCCGCAGGTTAACCCAGAGGGAGGGCAATAGGTATTGCATTGGTTGGAGCTACCTGGGTGGCTACTAATACAGCGCTGGGTATCTCCTAGTACTAGTAGGAGGTAATAAGGTAGCAGGGAATACCTACCTGTGGAGTCCTCGCAAGAACTTGGTTCCATGATGTGTATGTACATTGCCAGTCTATATAGTAGTTACTCGACGAAAAAAATATACTTACATACCAACCCTGAACGGTCACCAGAGGTGTCCCAATTAGCACCTACTAGGTATTAGCGATAAATGACCTACTCCAATTTATCCACCGGCAGAGCATCACTCTTCACCCCGTGTTCAATTTTAGTCCGTGACAACGCCTCCCCCGTTGCAGAAAGCGCATCTAGGAAGTCCCCCAACAGCCGGTCTAATTCCGCCGCCACGACCGCATCCCCAGCGCCGTCCATCAAGGTATCCAGCCGCGGCGGAATAAGGTCGGGGAACTGGAATGGTGGGAATCCCGAAACGCGAGTGCCGGGCGGGTCGTATCTTGCTGTAGGCAAGGACTCGGAAATGGGCGATTCGTCTGTGGCTGGGAATGCGTGTGTAAGGTCTAGTTCCTTTGAGGGGATGGCTGTCGGGAAGGGCTCGGTGTATGGAACTTCCTCGGAGTTGTTTTGCCAGGCGGGGGCAGTGCTGTGTTCTTCGTCTGGGCCGGGCCCTTCGAGGGTTGGGCTGGATATTCGTGGGAAGCCATCGTAGCGGGTTGATGTTAGAAGTTCGGAATACTCGGGGTCAACGAATGGCTGTTGTTGTGCGAGTTCGCCGTCCCGGGGTGTTTGGGGGCGGTCGAGGCGGAATGGGTCGTAGTCAGTATCGGAGCTTGTGGATATGCTTGACTGGGCTGAGGCTGAAGTCGAGGGCCGCGAATCGCCTGGCTCGCCAATGCTCGACCTCATATCATTGGCCCTTACTGTCTCATGCTGGCTAGTGTCAGCGTAGCTGTCCTGGCTCGCGTTGTCATCGGCCGTTGGCGTCATGACGGGGAATGTCCAATCCATTGTAGCACGCTTTTCGGTCGGCTCCGACACAGGTTGTCCTGCTGTATCCGGGACGCGTTCAGGCTCTGATTCCGATCCAGACTCTGCTTCGGCGCTTGAACCAAGCCCTGGCTCCTCTGTTGGCGCTTGCATGAATGCTGGGAATTTCCAATCCATCGTAGGTGGGCGTGGGCCGGTCCGAGGCTGGTAGGTCTCGCCTTGCGACTCAGGGCTATTACTAACTCCACCGCTCGACGACCGTGAACGACCTTCATTGGAACTGCGATTCTGGCGGCCGCTCGATCGATTTGCTCGAATGGTATCCGCGTCCGCCAGTTGAAATGGTTGCGCTGCGGCAGCTCCGGCGGCATAATGTGATGAATCAAACGAGCCAATATCGATGTCAATAAAAGTTGATGTGACTGAAGAACGGTCCGTATCAGTACGGAGTGGTAGGTCCGACACGGGCGGTTTTGGCTCTATAGGCACAAAATCGTTCTTGGTTTCATATTTGTAACTGGGCTTTTCTTCGTCAAAGAGGCCTTCCATTGCGGCGGCACCACGGCGAACCCGTTCATCGAAGTTCGCCTTGTCATTCTCTGTCAACTCCCTCTGTGGCAACTCCTCCGCCGATTGCCGCGGAGTTGGGGTCCCTGGGGTTGCAATCTCTTGCTGCAACTCGGCCAACGAAGCGGCCAATTGATCAAGGTCGATAACCGAGAATCTTCTTTCAAAGTCATCGGTTGTACTGAAATTCCAGTCTTCATCCATGTCTGTCTCATCACCCGGAAATTCCGCCGCTGCAGCGCCGCCCGGGTGGAAAAGTGAAGCTCGTTGGCCGCCGCGCTGCGACCACTGGTAGTAGATGCGAACAAGTTCGCTCAGCGAAGACGTTGGGTACTCTTCCTCCGAGTTTGCAATATATGGGTGTTGCAAAATGTCTGCCATTGTGGGCCGGATGGTAGGGTCAGAATTCAGTGCGAAGGATATTAGATCCCTTAAGCCTTCGCTATACTTCTCACTTTCGGCTAGCTTCGGGGTATTCCTAGTTAGCTGTCTTCCAATTTGCATCCTCTCTCGTAGATTCGCATTTGGTGGGTTCCCTGTAGCAAATTCGTAAAGTGTACACCCGTAAGCCCATACGTCGACCTGAGATTATCAGTAACCTGCCGTGAAATGGGGATAAACATGACAAACCTCACTACCATATTGATGCGCTTGGCTGCCCATTGCAAACATCTCTGGAGGCATCCAATGCGGAGTTCCAATCCAAGTAGATCGTTTGTCCATATGTGACTGGAGAACCCCAGCAACCCCGAAATCACATATTTGTAGCCTACCCTCCTCATGGATAAGGATATTGGCAGCTACGGCAGAGTTAGCACTAGAGTTTCTTCCGGTGACCATCGATTGGAATGTGCGTACCTTTGATATCTCGATGAATGATGCCGGCATCATGTATAGCACGCAACCCAGCCGCAAGCTCACGAGCCACTGGGATAACAAATTTCTCATCAAGTCGGTCACCAGTTGCCCGCATCTGAAGCTGTCAGAAGCGTACTACAAAGCTTGTATGCGTTGAAGGCAGAGTCTTACCAGAGTTCTAACACTGCCGCCAGGGCAGTATTCACAGACCAACCACAGCTGCGAATGAATGGAAACGGCCTCGATTATCTCGTTGATATTCTTCGCCCCTGCATCTTTGACTTGTTTCATGACTTTAGTTTCGTGGATGAAGTCCTTAATAGACTCGTCTTTGAAATCCCGGACAGACTTGTAATCCAATGAATCAATATCCAGAACTTTTATGGCGACAACTTGTCGGGACGGGAGCTGATGGCCTTTGTACACGCGACCGTACGCGCCCTTTCCTATGAGTTCTTCAAACTCGTACGGTGGTGTTTCTGTCTTCGCTCTTCGACACATCTCGCGCACCGCGGCACCTTGCTCACGCGCTAACCTGATAGCCTCTGCTTTGTGTTTTGTGATAGCGGCCATCGCGGACGTGGGGTCCAGCAGATGGGAGCCTCGACTTGTCTCCATGGTGAGGACTGTACAGCGTACAACCTGTTCCTAGTTTCAATCACTCAGAAGAGCCCGTAAACTGTCCGGCGCAGGAACCAGGTGCTTGAGTTAAAACGGCCAGAAGACAAACAAATAGAGTTTGTCGAGCACAAAGAGTAATAGGCCAAGCCAAGTGCTGGTGCCTTGGTTGAATGCGTAAAAATGGAGGTAATTGATCACAAAGCTGGATCCGTTGACAGGGCGCTGAAATGTGCTCTCTAGCGTGCTCCAATAATGTCCCACGTCCCGGATGTCGTCCAGAAACTCGGCAAGGGACTAGATTACAATCAACGTAAATCCAAGAGCTTGGACACCGATGGAAGGATTCGCCTCGAGTGGGCTCTCTATCCAGAAGAATATAACAAGGAGATCTCAACAAAAGTCAGTCATCACTCAAGAGCCTCTGGTCATACCACTGCCCTACCGTGGCCTTCCTGGTAAATTGGGCACTATAGTAAAGCTCCCCGGAATTCTCGCTGGCGCCTCGCTCGTCTCCTAAATTAACATGAGCAACTTTCTGGTTTGAACCCGGCCCAGTTGCGCACTATTTTGCCATCAGCATATCATATTCAAGCAGTTACCCAGGCGAAACAAGTGAATGGGATAGACATCCATGCGACACATCCTTAACCACTACAAACACGACCACAAGACAGAAGCACATCAAAATAGCACAAGAAATCATAAGAGTAGGACGCCAAACGTACCAGTACCTGCTGATCCGGTTCTACTACCGCAACAGCTAGTCTACCCCGAGTTCCAGAGCAGATCACGTAGAACGTTTCGAAGCCAAGCAACGACGACCAAAGGGATAGAAATCACGCCCCTTGATATTTCAGCCCGGAAATCCTGATACCAGCGGAGTAGTCCAGGTTGAATGTTTCATGAAGACGTCAATTGCTGCCGTCGAGCTCTACTGCGCAGTAAGGTATTAAGGGCCGTGTGCAAAAGCCTGGCATGGCTTCGTTGGAAATAATAATGGATCATGAATCTGATGGTCGAGTCAGGTTCCGGGGACCTGGACGCCTGGAATTGGGGGCTACTGCCAAGACCCGTTGAGCTAGCCTAATGTGGGTTAGCGTCAGTAGATCCGCCACCCTGACATTCCACTCAGCCTTGCTCGGACCTAAGTACATTTAAAGGGTAGATAGAAAAGGCTTGCTTCCTCAGGAGTAGGATGAATATCTGCCTTTACCACGGCAACCTGAGAGAAATAGAACGTGTCCATTAAGCTCAAGGTCCCACCCGTCTAACTCTGCCTATTCCTAGATACATAAGGTCTTGCTTCTCAGGCACAATTAATGCAGAAATAGATAGTATCACGCCTCTATCCATGTCCACTCGCTGAAATGTTGTATATTAACGCTGTACAGTGTACTCTATAGCTTGAATTCAACCCGCAGCGCATCACCGAATCGCTTGATCGCCTCTGTGATATTCTCCTCACTCGCAGAAGCAAACGTCGCGCGGAAGAACATCTTGTCCTCGCTCCGCCCAGCGGCCTTGAACCAGGAACCACGTGACACAAGGACGCCGTTGTCCACAGAAGCATGGAACAGAGTCTCTTCAATAGAGTCGCGAGTCTTGCCGGACGCAACTTCGGGGTGCTTCTTCCAGTCGATCTCAATCCAGTGCTGTCGGTGGATTAGCTACTTAGTATTGTGCGGTATGGTGTGAAGAGGTCAACTTACGAACATGCCCGCGGCAGGGGCGATCCAGCTGGCAATCTCTTGGGGAAGATGCTTCTCGCACGCTTGGACCAGAATATCCCGGCGAGTCGTGTACTGCATGCGCAAGTTGATCAGCCAGTCAAGGTACCCGTCGTGTCCCCAGTGCTCGTCTAGGAGCTTGAAGAGAATCAGCTGGGAGATGCCGCTTGGGTGCTGGGCGGAAACTTCGGAGATTCTGAGAAAGCGTTCGATGATCTGCTCGGAAGCGACGACCCAACCGGTACGTGACCCGGGTGACAAGACCTTGGAGAAAGATTCCAACCGGAGAACACGGCCATCGACATCAATGCTCAGATAGGAGGGGATGAGCGACTTGAGGAACTCTTCGTGATTAGCAGGTGGTGGCACCGCCTCGCCACCGGCGCCCATGTATGGCTGCATTTGCAGGAAGTAGTATGGCTCGTCTTCGATGATGTAGATGTCGTGTTTCTGCGCAACCTCGTAGATAGCTTTGCGGCGCTCCAAAGACTGGGTGGCACCCGTAGGGTTCTGGCCCGTCGGAATTGTGTAGAGCACGCGTGGCTTCCGGGCACCCCGAGCTGCCTCGTCCCAGTTGCTCAGGATATCATCTAGCGCGTCAGGTAGAAGACCTTGCTTATCCATTTTGATCGGCGCAACTTTGATGCCCAATGGAAGAGCAGTCTCCTGTGCGCTAGAGAAGGTATATTCTTCCATCAAGAGATAGTCACCCCTCTCGCAAAATAGCCGCAGGGCACTATCCCAGGAATAAGTGCTTCCAGGAGTCAAGCAACATTGCCAATCGGAGTACGGAGGGTTATGAATAAGCTGTTCATCATTAGCAAACTGCGACATCTGCGCGCTCACCCAACGTACCTCGGTATGTTCCGTCACGAACCGCAGCAGTTGGGGGGATCCAGTTGACTGTCCGTAGTTCAAAGACACCTCAAGATCTGGAATGGGTCTCTTAGCATTTCAGTTGCAGCATCCCAACCCAGCATATAACGAACCATATAAACTTTTGCCCTCACGAATATCACTCTTTCCAGCTGTCAAAGTAGATCCAGTCTTCCGGGTAGCTTCGGGGGAGAACCCTGGCGGAGTAGGCACCTTGACGGAGAGTTCTTCGAACGGGAAGTATTCCGGGGATGGCAGACCGCCGCCGAGCGAAATCAGGCCTGTCGGACGAGGTGATGGCGTTAGCTTGACTGCAAAAGCATCCCATGGAGTATGAGATTCCCACCTGGATTCTTCAAGAATTTCGCGGCCCCCTTCAACGTAGACGATTTGCGGGACTTCGCCTCGAGCGTCAGAATATCTAAAACGCACACTCATCAGCGACACCACTACTCGGGATATCCGGCCCTGATCATGGGAGACTCACGATCCCACCTCTTCGCCTTAGGTTTGCTGTAACAGGCCTTATCAAAGTAAGTTCCTAGTTAGTCCTGTATTCACAACCGCAACACCGGACATAACTCACCGGACTCTTAAACATATCACTGCTAGTGGCGGGCGCAACCCCAGGAGGCATCTTTGCGCTCTGCGCCCTCACAGCAGGAATTCCCTCGACAGTCAATGGCTTGGGAACGCCATTACCGTTCGCATTTGCGTCCAAAGCTGCCGGCGGAGACATTTTCCTCTTTTCCTAAAATCCCTCGGGCGTTCCCAGGTCGGTCCAAGCAAACAAAGAAGCAGCGGAGTCGTAGTGGTAGGCGTAAGAACGTAATTGTAAATCGTAGTCCTAGCCTTCAAACCAAGAGCAGTGTGCAATTCACAAGTGAAATGCGATAGTCGTCCCGAGCAGTCAAGTGAGTCACTGGCGCAACGTTCTTCTTTTAAACTCCCGGAATGTGGATCGGTTCCGTCGGGAGAAGAGGATGGTTGACCGCCATCTTTTAAATCGGGCTCTGCGTATCATTATTGGAACAGTATAAGAAGGATCAAGGCTGCCTCATTGAGAGTTTGGAATAAGGTCCCCGAGTTTTTGTTATCTAATTGGGCTCGTCGGCACGAGATTTGGTTCGTCGGCTTGATCAGAATGGAACAGGAATCATCAGAAGGGCGTGGATGACATGGAGCTATGGACTGGTTACAGGAAGTTTATTCAAGTTGTATTGAAGATACGGGCCGATGAACTTTTTATACCTGCACTACCTTACTTTAGAGTTCTGGCTGGCGGGGTAATACTAGATAATATATCTTTACTGGAAATAGTGCATGGAAACAGTGCTCTATGCCTCCCGAGTCATAGGCCTCGTATACAAAAATTGGAGCATTTCCTACCGATCTGAGCAGTCCAGTTTACGAGACTGTACCTAAATTCTTAGGAAACAGATTACAGTACCCGGCCCTGCCCGGTACTTATACCGTACCCCAACCTTGGAAGTTCGAACTCAACCCCGCCGCGCATAGATAAGGCTACTGCCGGCATCGGAAGTCTTATCACTGCCATCAAATACTGTAGCCTTGGTCTAGAACTGCAGTGAACTACTAAGTAGTACCTTACTACTACTACCTACAAGCACTAAGTAGTAAGTAGTGAGTAGTATGCTCATACGTGTATTCCCTGTATAAATATCAATGTAACCTCATTATTGCGTCAAATAACCAACCCCTCTACTTCCCGGCGTATTTGCCATCCGTCCCATCCAACTGTGCCTCCAACACTGCTGTCGTCCCGTTCAGCACGCTCTGAACGGCCTCAGGGAGGAGTTTAGCGAGTTCAGCAACAGTAGCTGCACAGCCTGCCCAAATTTGTCCTCCTGAGGCTGCCTTCGCGATGCCCGAATAATCCGGCGTAGGCGCGAAGGAAATGTTGAGGTCTTCATTAGTGGCCCGTGACCCGTCTCCGTTCGGGTGCACTAGCAGCATGCTCCGTCGAGGCGCATTCCAGCCCTTGTTGTTCAGGACAATCGTGAGAACAGGGATGTTATATCGTCGGGCGATCCAGTACACCGAGCCCGGGACGGAGAATAGATAGGTCCCGTCTCCGACGACTTGACAGACGAACTTCCCCTTATTTGACCCGCCATGCTCAGCATCGGTTGCAAGCTTGATCCCCAGTGCGCCGCCGCCGGACCAGCCCAAGCCGCCGCCACCGCAGTTGATCCAGGAGTTGGGGAGCGTAGCGGCGATCTGGTCGGAGACGATTGGCGTGAGGGTGACGGCTTCAATGGCCCAGATGGTGTCAATGGGGCAGCTCTTTCGGACCTGGCCCATGAGGTAAGATGCATTCAGGGCTGCGTTGTCGCCGCCTGCTGGTGTGGCTGCGAGCTCTGCCACAGCTTGCCGCACCTTGCGGAATTCTTCCAAGCGCCGTTGCCCTCGCGCCGCGTTTGCTTCTGAAGTAATTATCTGCTTTAGACGCTCGTTTGAACTGACGTACTCGTTGATCTGTCTGAACGCGGTTGCCGACTCAGCGCGGAAGGTCGCCATGGCAGGGATGTAGAAGACGGGCATCTGCTGCTTGAGAGGATCAACGTCCACGTGGATGATTTTCGCTGATTCTGAGGGCTTGCATTGCGTAGGGATCCACGGCACATCACAGTCAGCTACGATGATAAGATCTGCTGTCTTAGTAGCATCGTGCAATCCATAGCGCATCCCCAGAGAGGCTGGATGATTACCTGGAAAGCACATGTCGCTCCCACCAGTATCTAGCACACGAATTCCTTGGAAGGTATCGGCCAACTTCACCAACTCCTCTGCTCCACGAGCATCTCTTCCAGAGTATCCCACAATTACCAAGGGCTCCTTGGCTGCGGCAAGCTCAGATGCAATTAGCTCAACGCCCTCCTCGGGCAGAGCAGAAGGTGCCACGCCTTTCCACGCATGTGGGCTGACTGTATACGGCTCTATCTCCTCCTCCATCACTTCTCTCGCACCAACAAGGTAAACCGGACCTTTAGGATCACTAGTAGCACACTTTAGAGCCCGGTGGACCATCTGCTTAATATTCTTCCCGGAACGAATATCCGCCGCGTAGCGACAGTACTGGGCAACAATCTGCTTCTGATCAGGGACGTCCTGGATCCAGTGAATATACTCTGTGCGAGAACCGCGCATCTCCCCTTCAATAGTGAATGGGGATAGACCGGCAAATATTAGAACCGGCGCACGCCCACAGGAGGCGTTGTGCACGGCAGCGCCGAGCCCCTGGGTGCCAACATCAACATGGACAATCACACATTGAGGCTTGCCCGTCAAGCGAGCATAGCCGTCAGCCATGGAGAGGGCCACCATCTGCCAAGCAAGCGCGGTGTTAGCGATGTCGGAATGATAATAATTTGTCTTGTTCCTCCGAGATCTTCCGAGTTCCGGGGGTTAAAAACATACCTCGTTGGGACAGGTAATGATTCTGGGGAACTCGTTCGGCCTCTCCTTCTGGCCCTTGACCATGGCCTCGAGGATTGACGGGTGGTCAGAGCCGAGATTGACGAAGCAATGGGTGACACCAGCCTGGGTAGTGAGCATTTGCGCAGTACCCTGTAAGACAACAGACGTACCTCCCATAGTGCCTCAAAGAAGGCAAAGGACGCCGTATAAACCCTGAAGAGCTGTCAGCTCGGTGTTTGAAAATGGGTTCTAGTGCCTGCGTACATCGTGCTTGTTCAAGTGTATGGGACGACAGTGGTGAGCGATGGAAGGCAGAAAAAGGACAGGGAACAGTGTTCATCGGGCATACGGATACTTAAATGGATCAGGGATAAAAGCAGACTAAGCCAGTAAGTTAATCGGGCACTCTCCGAGCTGAAGAACAAGCCCAGCGCCGAATAATTGGACAAACTGTTGCTTAAGCTCTGGTTGTCCGGCATTTGATCGCAGAAATTCCGCTGCGGGGAAGATTAACCCCCACACTGTTAGGTCCCTGACTCCGTCTACGGCATATACAGAACTGAGGGCAATCCCGAGGAGATAGATATTTCTAGAATGTCGCAGATTAAGGAGATTTCCAAAGGAGATTCTATGGATACGGAATGAAGACACTGCACGCGGATATCTCTAGCTGTTTGTGAGACGCAATCTCAGGAGGATCTAGGGGAGCCAACGCCCTGTAGTGTTAGGTAGACATCGGTGCCCCAACCCCAGAGAGGCACCACGGCGATACTGCCACCGAAATACTCCGCATACGCCTTGCTCAACGGCAGTCCGTATCCGAGCCCAGCGATGCTACTCAGATGACCGCTGGTGTTTGAGATAGTGTTCAGAGCATTAAGACTGCCATCTTCACCAGGATCGGAATCAGAAAAGGTTGTGAAGCTGTACGACCAAATCTTGGGAAATACTTCGGGTGATATCCCTCCACCTCTGTCCCGAATACGAATCGTGATACTCTGTGATGATGGAGTCGAAACCTTGATTGACTCATTGGCATCCGCGGTGCCAACCACGGTGTCAATATGGAACCCAATATCGGCGTCAGACTGCGTGTCTTGGGCTTCTGATAGTTTGTTAAGAGGCTCGTGTGAATAGCTGCTAGGCACGTCAGGCGCAGCGGCAATCGTCACTTGGATTGGCTCCCGTTCGTTTCCGCGCTCGATAACGGCCCTGAATGCATTTTTCAACAACTCCGTGAGGATGTATTCCACATGTACAGGAACATATGCGAAGGATGCCTCTATTTCGCCGTCGATTTCCAGCCGTGGCCGCACCCCGTACTTCAGCTCACAGATCTCTCCCACGAACTCCTCGCACGTCCTTACAATACGTGCTGGCTGTAAAGCGGTATCTATCACCCCGATATAATTCGAGGGAGGTGCATGCTTATGGGAATCTTCCCCTATCGCTGGGGGCGAGGCGAAGTGGAGGGCTAGATGTTGCTCGGCTATCAACCGCGTACCAATCCGCGCACGTAAGTGAGTATCCAGAAAACGTGTCACCTCAGCCGGATCGATATATCTCCGACACTCAAGAAATCCTTGGGCCAGAATAGGAATTGTATTTGAATGCGTATGGACAAGATCTGCTAACACCTCGGCGTATTGCTGTTCTTCCTCTAGCGTTGTCACCTGTCGCTTCTGCCAGGGAAGTAGAGTTGACAATGAATGCACGTAGTTGTTGTATATCTTCGAGACGTTGGGATTCGCGACGACGATAAAGGGAAGGTTCCGAAGAGCTTGGATGCGGGAGGCTAGACGCGCCGGGAGGAGAGACAGGGTAAAGTTGGCAGAAGCAAGCAAGGCCTCTTCCGACAGCGGCGGGCGGCCATGCCTAGCAACATCTGGTTAGCGTTTGCAAGGCCATCTCGTATATTCCACTCACTTCAGCAAATCTGCGAGAGTCAAAGGACGACGCCGACTGGCAGCGAGACGAGCAACCTCGTCGTTCGCCCGAGGTAGACTCGGGGTATTGAATCTGAAATGACTTGAGCACGACAGTGAACGCAGGAACAAATTACAAGACAAAAGAGCCCGAGTCCGAGGACCAGATACGCCCACAGACAGAGTCTGAAGAGGGGCTCCTGCGTGCATAGCAGATACAAGCCATTCTAAGTCCGTTTCGATTCGATCGTTGAATGATGGGTGGTTGGCGGGGAGGGATTCTGAGTGACCCCGGGACTGACACGTGACAATCAATCCAAGGCCTATATATTGCCATCATCTGAGCTTCGAAAAAGAATCGGGCAATTATGGCAGTAGTTTGGAGGCAGAATGAAAATTTGATTAAAGTGTCGATAACGTCGATAAACATATTCCATACCCATGTATCTCGCTATGTTACCATTGGGATGGATATATTTCGATATATAAATTCCAATCAAGGAAAACGGCTTGGTATTTCATTGACTGGCTACAAGACTGAGCAACTATCATTAGGCTAAATTCGAATTCCAACCAAACCTGTACAGCCAAGGCATCACACTGTACCTATAAACAGCAAGAAACCGAGGGCAATATCTCCAAAAGAAACAGAAGCAGAGGAACAGACTCCCAACACCGGATCATCAGGGGGGCCAGGATCATAGCGGCCGGATATCAAAGAAGTATAAGTTAGACGTCGCGAACCCGCGTTTGGCGCTTCGCGGTTCCAATATGTGTGTTGTGCACCTTCGTGGCGAACTTGAGACTGGTCAAGGTTTCCGGCAAGTGCGCTTGTAATGGGCTGACCATGACGAACATTAGCGTCTTCGAATTCCCTCCCAGCGAAAATTGAAGAAGATATGTCAGCTGTAATACGTTAGCTAGCAGTTGCAATAATTCTGGAAGGAAGACAAACTTTGCTGTTACGGTAGGGAATGTGTCCCCCTTCCTTGCCCTGGCCGAGAGCTGCAATTACATCTCCGAGGCAGCTTAAGCTGCGATTGATGTTTTGTGTCTCCTTCAGTCTCTCCCCAGTCGCCCCACTGTGACTCAGTCTCTCGCTTCCGGCCAAGTCCACCAGGTTGAGCGTCCCTTCGCTGCGTTCACCAGTGATGTAATTCTCACCGATTAGCTTGAGGATGAAGACTGAGTGTGACCGGGAAGAGCGCTCGTTCGCCTTTGTAGCCGCAACCGAACGGTTTGCTGCAGCTCTCTTCAGGATGGACTCAACCATCGAGGGGGAGTCTAGCTGTACGGTCGTAGCGTCCGTAATGATCGTTTTGCCCCTCTGCATATCGTGACGAATCTCGAGTTTCTTCTTGTCCAGCTCCTCGGCCTTGCCCAGCAAGTCATTCAAGTTCTCATTGTAAACTTCGACAAAATTGCCTTCCATCGTATACCTCCAGCCCTTATCTTCCAAACTTGTTGCCGTCTCATAGATTTGGTGCACTGCTCTGGGAATCATACCATCGAGGGATGACATAGTGTGGGTCTTACCACTGCCGGTCTGGCCATAGCAGAAGATGCAGACATTATACCCGTCGAGCGCACTCTGCACAAGCTGGCTGATCTCTTCAAATACATCGTTGTTTTGTGCCCCTGGTCCAAACACGTGGTCAAACGAGAAGTTGTGATTTTTCCTTGTCACGGTCCCAAAACTGCTCTTTTCTTCCGGGCCCAAAATGTTGATTTCCTTGCAGTCTTCCGACTCATCTGGGTACGAGAAGTGGACCACCTCGGAAACATCCTCAGCTCCTAGCGGAGGGCGGACTCGACAGAATACCCGGATATTGCCTTTAAGCTCCTGCACCTGGTTATGTAGCTTCCGCCTCAGAGTTTCTTCTCTTCGGAGCTTTTCCTTTGCTGCGTTGGTCTCCGCGGCAGCGTCCATCATCTGCTGGTTCAAGCGCTCAAACGCCTGAGACTGCTCCTCTCTCCCGGATTCCAGAAATTCGATTCTCGCCTTGAGAGCGCTAATGGTAGACTCCAATGTCACGCTGTTGGAACTGGCTGTATCCAAATTCAACCGGAGGTTTTGTGTGTGTTTGCGTTCCCGATCAAGTTCGCCCCGCAGAACTTGGAGATCATCCTGAGCTGCCGAAAGCTCCTTCACTTTCTTGTGAAGTTCGATCTGCGCTAGCTGTGCATCAAGGGCCGTCTGCGAGTGAAGCTGGTTAATCTCCCGTAGACGCACTGCTTTCTCGTCCTCCAGCTCGCGCTCAAATCGCCGTTTCAAGTCTTGCATCTCATTCTCGTGCTGCATCTTAAGCGCCTCTGCGCCCTTTTGGCTGTCCTCCTTGATATTTTCCACTTCCGCACGCTGACGGGACACAAGTTCTTCGATTGCGATCTCATGTTCTCTCTGAGCATGTTTCATGGCATCCTCAGCCGCCGTGACGCGTGATTTGATAGATTCAAGCTCCACCCGGAGCGATAGGTTCCGTTCCGCCAATTCGTTCTTGGATTCTTCCAATTCGGCCACTATGGTGTGATTTTGTAAGCAGTGTCTCTGGCAAAGCCCGTAGATACCTTACCTCGCGACTTGTACACATCGACCGCCTCCTTGAGTCCTGAGCTCTCCTGGCCGGCCTGGTTCATGCTATCCAGGAATGTTTTTATGAGCGTTTCTACGTTCTGCTCGCGTCTGTCTTGGTCCCAGTCGTTGCCTGTAAAATAGTCAAAATCTCTGATCGCGGTCGTTTTGGTTAGGGATCCTGGGGATTGGTGCCGTTTTTTCTTGGACTGGGGTCTGGGCTGGATTTGAGGGCTGGATAGAGGGGTGTTTGTAGGTTTGGGAATGGGGAGCCTTGATGTGGCGGGTTTGAGGTTTCTGTCATGTTTAGAGAACATGTTAGGATTCATTGCTCTGGTAGGGTATGGGTCAAACATCAGATCTTTCATAGCGGGGCACAGTGAGATATAACCGTCATAGGGTTCCAGTGAAGGTAGGGGAAGGGGTAGAGCTGAAGGCGCCGTGTTCTCCGTTCGAGGATCAAAATGCGCTCTCCATGCGGGAACCTCTGGCGTAGGGGACGTAGGTGAGGATAGTAAAAAACGAGATCTCTGCATACCCTTACGTTTTCCGAGCACCCTTTGACTGGCTTCCTCTTCATGGGTATCCAGGGATGTTTTAGGCCGGGCCGCGGAGTATCCGTTCGGTTTCCGGACGCTACTCATGGCTGAGTTGGGACGCTGTCCCATTGCTGAAGAGGAATATGGCACTCGAGTTCGCGATGCGGCGGATGCGGAACGAGTCAGGGTTGAGCTAGCGTATGAATTGGCGCGGCCATGAGACCGTGTCGCTCCATTGACGGGTCGCGTCGAGGACGGCGGGCCTGCGCCGGTCCTAACGGTTTCGGTGGTACTTCTCGAACGAGCAGGTTCTTCAATTGTCAGTTTACCGCTGTGGGTTAAATACTTGGCCGGGAGACCTACGCGGCACTGCGGATTGTTTATTGGCGATTGCGCCTGGCTGTAGCAGCCTCGAGCGAGAATTTGTTCCGGACGAGTTCATTTCTTTGAGTCCAGGAATGCGACTGCCCTGAATTTTTGACTGTACCTGTTGGCCATTAGAGAGTGTACATCATGTGGTGAGCAACTGGCAGCCAGTACAGAACTTCCGTTCTCCATGACAATCGGAGGTGAAAAGCACAGCGACTCCACGCGAACCAATATGCGATGTGCGACTCAATTGAAGTCAGGAGTATGCAAGGACGCTGATATACAGACTCGAGAAGTTGTGGACCATGTCAGCAGCAGGGTTGCACTGTGGGTTGGCGGGCACGCGGACTGGATCTTTAAAGATGGATAAGGCAATAAGTAGCCCGACAGATGCAGGTGATGATTATTGTTGGTTTGGTTTCTGGAGCGACGGCGGGCGGTAAACACTTTGCTGACTCAGCTGCTCCGCGGGGGGTCGCTAGGCTACTTTTGGATCTAGCGGTTTCGGAGTTACGATGTCTCTCTCTCATGATGCTGAGGACCTCCACTGGCCGTGGACAGATCTCCCGATTGTCTGCAGGTAGACTACTTGTAGTAAGATGGTGAGAAATCACACTTGGCCAATATTTGATAGTATACCAATGAAACTCCCCAGAACTCAGTAGAATTTTGTTGCGGTGTCCCCCTGTTGTGGACTGAAACCGCTCATCAGCAACTTCTACTTCACCCGCGGCCCCAGTAATTATTAACACCGTTGCTACTATTATTATAATTGCTATCGCCCTTGATCAGCCTTCTGGATTCCCCCCTACTTCGCCCTGATTCAATCATTCTTCTTCCTGAATTGGTCTTTTTTGAGCCTGTTTTTGGTCCTTTATAGTTGCAGCATTATGTCTGGTCGGTTCGTCCGTTCGTCCAAGTACCGTAAGCTTGTCCTCCGGCTTTCCCCCCTCCTATTGCCCGCAATCTAACCGGTAGCAGGCCACGTCTTCGGACGCTCAACACGAAAGGTGCGATGCAGAGTCCGGCTCCGGATTGCGTGGCTGACTTACAAGCTATAGGAGCAATGCTATGATAACCTGCGCGTCTCTCGAAATGCCTGGGATACCAACCTCGTGAAGGTTCGTGGACGTCACCGCTCCTCAGCCGCCCGCCGAATTCGAGTCGCCTAACGCGTTCACAGGTCAACCCTCGATATCTGTCCGTCAACTGGGAAGCTGGCGGTGGAGGTGCTTTCGCTGTAATTCCCCTCGAAGAGCGGGGGAAGTTGCCGGAGAGGATACCTTTGTTCCGCGGTCACACTGCGGTGGTTCTTGATACGGACTGGTAAGCAGCGGTTACTATTCTCGCTCAATTGCACAGGCCGCGAAGAGCCAACGTCTCAACAGGAATCCGTTCAACGACGACTTGATCGCGTCAGGATCCGATGATGGCAGGGTATGCACATATTGTAGTAGGACAGGATTTGCAGAGCACGCCAGGGCTAAGCGGACTATAGGTCTTCCTTTGGCGAGTTCCTGAGGGGTTCACAGTCACTCCTGACGTCGATGCCGATGACATCCAAGACATTGCACCCGTCGGTAAGCTCAGTGGTCATCCGAAGTAAGTTTCTCTACATCGAGCCCCTTTGCAATCCACGTGCCTAATTCTTGTAACAGAAAGATAGGACACGTGCTTTTCAACCCTGCGGCTGAGAACATTCTGGCGACGGCATCCGGAGACTTTACGATAAAAATCTGGGATATTGAGGCTGGCGCCTCCAAGCTGGCATTGAACGTGGGCGATGTCGTGCAATCGCAATCCTGGAGCGCGAATGGTTCCCTCCTCGTTACAACTTCCCGTGACAAGAAGCTGCGGATATGGGATGTGCGTCAGGAGCGCCCAGCGCATGAAGGTCCAGGACATTCTGGTGCAAAGAACAGTCGTTCAGTCTGGCTCGGCGAACGTGATCGTATTGCGACTACCGGATTTTCCAAGATGAGTGACCGACAGCTGGCGCTCTGGGACATCCGCGCCCCGCAAGCACCGATTGACGGCTTCAAGACTTTGGATTCCATTTCTGGAGTAAGCATGCCATTCTGGGACGACGGCACGCAGTGTCTGTACTTGGCCGGCAGAGGGTGAGTTGGCTCGTCATTTGATCAGCACAGTTTCAGGGGTGATGGCTAATATGTACAGTGATGGCAACATTCGCTACTTTGAGCTGGAAAATGACAAGTTCGAGTTCTTGTCGGAATACAAGTCCGCTGATCCCCAGCGTGGTATTGCTTTCATGCCCAAGCGCGGTGTGAATATGCATGAGAATGAGGTGACCCGCGCCTTCAAGACCGTCAACGATACCTACATCGAACCCATTTCTTTTATTGTCCCTCGTCGCGCCGAAACATTCCAGGACGATATCTATCCACCAACTACCGGGTTGAAGCCTGCTATGGGTCCGTCAGAATGGCTTGCCGGCAAGGAAGCCATCCCACCCAAAATCTCCATGGGCAGCCTCTACGAGGGTCAAGGCTTGAAGGAGGTGACCGGTGTCGAATCCAAGCCCACTACTACCGTGGGCGCTGACACCAAGGCTGAGCCCGCTCCGGAGCCAACACCGGCAGTCGTAGTCAAGCCGGCACCGTCCATGAAGGAGCAGGGCGCTTCGATGGCTGCGATGGTTTCCAAGTTCGCGGATGACGAGGAAGCCGCACCGGCCGAGGGGGGTTCAAGTTTCGACGAGCCTACAAAGACAGTTGAACGGCCTGCCCAGTCTGCAGAGACCTCCTCTCCCTCCCTCAAGGACAGTCCGTTGCTCCAAAAAGAAGAACAAACCAAGACTCAGTCATCCACAGCGGTAAGTAATCCCTTTCCCTAGCTGCGACAAATCATATATCTAATCATTGATCCCAGACCACCCCCAGCACCCAACCCACCGCCGCTCAGTCCTCCACCACCTCCTCCGTCACCGATGACGCCGCCCAGCGCGAAATCGGCAAAATCAAGGAGCTCATCGCGGAACTGACCAAGTGCATCGCATCCCAAGCACAGCAGATACAGACCCTTACTGCCGAGATGGATTCCCTCAAGGCCAAGCTGGGCTAGGCCTCCCCCCGGTAATCATTGTATTCTACTTACACCCTTTCTGCCGTTATCTTTTTCTAACCAGCATTTCCCGCTATCCAAGCCTCTTCTCATCTTTCTTTTTCATTCTGTTTGGGTTTAGGAGATTAAAAAAAGAAAACCTAAAAAGGAAAAGAAAGGATAGGACGGGATTGGGATGGATTGTCTACTCGTTTCTCGCTCTCCCTTGTCCTCGCCGCTCCCCTTCATAGCTGATAAATATTTATATCTCAAGTAGATTTCGACTCGGTGTTGATGACCTTTCTTTCTTCTTTAGTTCTATATTTATTTTTACAGCTTATGGCGTAACTGATAGCAAAGCAATGTAGATGCCTCGCCTTTGCAACGCCCTCTCCTCCTGGCGCTTTCTTGTTTGCATAATATTGTACATAAATATGGATAGATGCTTCTTGAGTGATTAGATCCATTTGAATATGGGTACAGAATCTTATCACTACTGTCGTTCGGTGGTACTACCATCTATGCAGGCACACTCTATACAGGCTGACATATTGGTTTTGAGGGTCATACCTGTCAATATATATATATATACCTGCACCTTATGCACACTACCGGTCCATTCGGTGCTCACTGAGGTTACATACGTATGTCGTGAAAGAGAACAGAATAATAGATATGTCTACTAGGATTTTTTTGTCTCCATTCCTATTTGCAACTGCATCCTAGCTAGTTACAGAGAAAATCCGATGGAAATACGTGCGCGCATTTCAACACTCCCGTCTTCCGATGCAAAAACAGATCTCATCTTCAGGTGGAAGATATCTCCAACAGCTAGCGAGCCGGCGTGATGGATTTTGCGGGACAGACCTGTCAATGTCCCTCCACAAGGTAGGTAACTTTCGCAAGTTGAGATTACCTACCAGTTAGTACCTGTACTAGCCACTTCATGACTCCTGCAGGTTCTCTATGCGAGGAAAGAAGAGGCAAAGAAAAGAACAGACGGGACTCGGGAGAACATCTAGCAAGTTGAAATCAAGCCCACCGACTCGCCTCTCTTTCCCTCTCAACCCTCGCTGCCCTAGCGGCATCCGCCTCATCATCATACTTGTAGTTGAGTCTCCGACCAGCTCTATCCCGATCCCGCTCTCTCTCCTGCCGACTATCCCGTCTCCGGCTGGACTTGCCGCTATCCCAATCCCAATCTGCCTGCATTGCTTCGCGGCGCTGCTGTTCCTTGAGGAGGCGCTCGCGGTTACGGGCTTCGCGCTCGAGCGTGATGGGGTCCTTTTCGGCGTCAGATGGCCTCGAGGTTGAGGATGAGAGCTTTTCCTTGGCTCCTCTTGTGCGTTCTCTGGTGCTGTTGCGGGCATCGTCATCGCGCCCTCGTTTAGTTCTTCTAGAATCGTAGTCGCTGTCCACGGTGGCTGATTCGGATCGATCACGACGTGAGCGTTTTCGGTCACGGGAGCGGGGGCGGTCTCGGTCTCTGTGACGATCTCGGTCTCGGTCTCTTTCTCTTTCTCTTTCTCTTTCTCTGTCTCTGTCACGATGTCTGTCTCGATCTCGATCTCGGTCACGGTCTCGTTCGCGCTCCCGCTCGCGGTCACGGCGACGGGAGTCCCTCTCCCTGTCCCTTTCTTTTTCGCGGTCTTCCTCACGTCGACCTGAATGATCCTTCCCAGATCGGTGGGCGGGACCAGACATATCTAAATCGTCGAAATTTCTATTCCGAGATCTAGAACTGGCGCTTTCTTCACGGATAGAAGAAAGACGGTCCTCATCACGGACTGTGCTCCTGTGGGTAGGGCCTGGACTACGACTGCGGCTTCTACTGCGGTGACGACGGGACCGATGCGATCGACGAGAGCGAGAGCTTCGTCGGTCTCGACCTTTATCCCTGTGACGCGAAGACCGGTGGGAATCGAGAGATGGAGAACGGGCGCGACGCTCATCATCTTCTGGGGCGGATCGTTCTTTCCCTGGATGAGATCTTCCGTGATCACGCTCGCCTATATCCTCGACGCTCTGGGATCGCGGGCGGTAGTGACGATGGCTGTTTGAGCGGGACCGGGAGCGGGACCGAGATCTGTTCCGAGACTTTGATCTCGACCTGGCTCGGGAGGCCGACCGGGATGCAGGCGAAGCATTTTGCTCCTCATGTTCTGGGTCGGGATGAGGTCTGAAATGGCATGTCAGATCGATCATAGATACTCGAAAGAATATACATATCCAAGTGACTTACGTCTCCGATGGTTCCGTGGCTCTACCGGGAGGGATAGACCCGCGTCCAAGCGGCTGGAAATTCCTCTGGCGAAACACACTGGTATTAGGAAGGCCTTCTCTCATCGCTCTAGGAGCAGCTGGGGCACCCTCTACACCCGGTCCTCGTGGCTGCATGCCAGCTCCTGCCATGGACTGCTGTCCGCCGAAACCACCGCGACCACCGGGGAATCCTCCACGCATGTAACCGCCGCCTCTACCAAATCCTTGGTTCATGTGTCCAGGGAAGCCCATTGGCCCGGCGGGCATGCCGTGGATGTTATTAGCTTGGTCAAAACTGTCGATCGTAGGGATACCATGCAGTTCTTGACCATCTGGCACAGCTTGTTCAGAGGCCCCATCAGTCGGAGGTATAGACTCTCGGCTATCATCCTTATTAGACTCTTTGGTGGCTGGGTCATTGCTAGATTCGGGCCCGTCTGGGGCAGTTCCGTCATTCACATTCTGGTCTTTGGTGGTGGTACTAGTATCTCCCACTGTGCCTTCATCGACCTGGGATGGCATACCTTCGTTCATGCTAGCAAAGTTACCATCTTGTAGCGCTGAGTTAGCATTATGAGGAGTATTGGGCTGCATATGGCCACCATAACCGCCGCGGCCGCGGCCACCGGCAAAGTATCCACGGCCGCGACCCCGGTAATTACCAGGGCCATAATAGCCATTCTGGAAATCTTGGTTAGGGAACGGTTGTTGCTGCATTTGAGCATGAACTCCGTTGGGTTGAGACATATTATATCCTCCAAATCCAGAGAGATCCCCAAATTGCGCGCCCATACCATTCGCGAAAGCATTTGGATTGAATTTATCTTGGCTTCCATTCCACATATTGTTCTGAGAGCCGTCCCAACCACCGTACATCTCCTGACCAGCGTTGAAATTCATTCCCATGTTCATGCCATTGCTCATGCCATTCATCATCCCGTAGCCTCCAAACATTCCCTGACTCGCGGCCATCGGGTCAATGCCAATCCCAGGAATCCCTATAACGTTTGTAAGTTTTAACACCTGGAAATGATTACAGGATCCAGGGAAGGACATACCCATCGGGTTGGGAAAACCCATCATCCCATTGCCCATAAATTGAGCCATCATCGGATTGGCGCCCCAAGCCATGTTCGCAAACATCCCCGGGTTCATACTGAAACCCATGGGGTTGGGAAAGTCCGCTGTGGGCTGCGCATCCTGAGAGGTCTCCTGCTGAGTCTGTTGAGGTGTTTCCGTATCTGCAGCCCCATCTCCTTCAGCGGGTTCTTTTTGCTCGGCATCGGCGGCCTGAACGGCTGTGCCAGGACCATTTTCAACCGGCTCATCCTAAGAAGGTTAGTGCGCTTCCACCTCACTTTGATGCAGTGTCTGAGAAGATTGTTACCTGTGCTATTCCATTCGTCCCTTCCTGTTCCACGCCAGGAGCGCCAACTTCGACAGGTGCTGGAGTGATATTATCTGCAGATTGGGGTCCTTTCAATACTTCCTTCGCATCCGACGAAGCTACCCTGTCGGCCGGAGCTGCATCCGCTGCTTGTGACTCTTGCTGGGTATCTTGGTTGACCGGCACCTCCTCCGCCGGAGTAGCATCATTGGTACCGGGTGGCAGTGCGGCCTGTCGTTCCTTCTCGCGCTTCTTTTCTTCCGTGCGAAGGAAGGCCTTCAAGGTGGTTCGGAGAGCTTTGTTCGGCTTGCAAAGATCGGACGAGATGGGAGTATGCGCGCAAACTGGACACGTCTCCGGAAGGGAGCTCTGGCCTGGAATAAGATTAGAACCAGCATCTAGACAGCTGTGGTACCGAGTGCAGGCACTTACAATTTTCACAAATTGCCTGGTCACAGCAGGGGAGGCGGAAGGCGTTCACCGCAAGCTTGTTGCAGATTGCGCAGCGCAATTTGAATGGAATTTCATCTTGAGTCAGAGAACTGATTATTGTCAGTCAACAGCACGAAACAAAGAAAAAAAAAAGCATTGGCTACTGGCTCACCTCGCGATATCCATCAAGCCCGAGGGCTGAACGGCCGCCGCCATCGGGACGACAGCGTAGACGTAGGCAACAAGGAAGTACTCTAGACCGATGTCGTTGCGATTATGACAAGGGAGGGTTGGCCGAAGAGGCAAAAGAGGACGACATGACTCTAATCCACCATCAATGCATATCCAGCAGGTTCGGTCAGGAGCGGAAGAGTAAGACGGGACTTGAATAATCTGTCGCAACGGTTGATTTGGCGCAGGTCGGAGTGGAGGCGGAGCGGAGCGGAAGAACTACTTTCCCTCAGTGAACTTTTATGTTACTTCACAGACAATACCTAGTACTATGAACAAGTTGCCACCAATCATATTGATTATTGTATTGTTATTGAAGAGTTTAGGAGCATTAATAAAGAACTCAAGTATACTAAAGGAAAAGAGCGTCCATGTCAGACGGGGAATGCGCACTTTTCTTCTGGCTAAGGTAAAAATTGGCATATTGCTCCGGTAGGTATAGCGGGTTTAGGGCTCGGGTTAACAATTCAGATCAGACGCGATATCAGATTAGATCAAGTAATTTAACCTTCATCGATGTAGTTGCTTTAAAAGCAAAAGATGGAATGTCCGCAACAGGTGATACCATCTCCGACAAATATGGGAGGTTTCAGCCTGACACGCGACTTCCTCCACATCTTGGGGCTCTTTGTATCATCACGCAGCGTCGGAGGACGAAGAAAGGAGGTCAGGATAGGAAAGAAGAAATAAACATCAAACAAGCAACCTGGAGGATTAGGAGACAAATATGGGATTTGAGTTAATTTGCATCATTGAGAAGGATTCAAGTCAGGATCACGCGCTGTATAGGCCAATGAGGGCTGTGACCATCAAGGCTGACTGTGTGGTCGGGGTGGCAAGGGGAGGCCATAGATGATGAATGGAGTTGGTTAGATAGAACGTGATGGATTAAGAGTAGAGACAGAGAGAGGATAGTTCAAGTGAGAATGCATGATGAGCAAGTGTAGCCAAGCATCATGAGTTGAAACAACAACCTTGATCCAGTCAGCAAATTTTTGGAAGGACAAAAGGGGCTTAAGTAAGCAGGGTTTCGACCAGAAATTTGGTTAACCTAAGAAGTCTTTGATGATTTGGAAAGGTCTCTAGCGCGGGAAGACAAGGTTAAAAAGGGCCTAAGGTCGCTCGCCTCCGGAAGAAAGAAATTCTGATCCAACTCTTTCGGCTCTGGAGCCACGCCCCGATTGTCCTGGGCCCACGCACCGGAGCTTGGGCCATCAACAACTTCGATACATTAAATCAATATTATCGAGCCTACCTTATACTTCTACTTCTCAATCTGTTGGTTCATCTGGATCGCGCCTTATATACATTCTCTGCGCAGAGGTAACTACTAGTCCTCAAGTCCTCTTCCTCATCCCGGAAAGCGCACTACTTTGGTAGCTGCATCCCGTCCAGGGCTATATAGCACACTGCTCTCAACCGGAGCGACGCGCCCCATACCCGTCTATCAGTCTCGTGATTGATACACTACTACCTCCTTGATGACTATATTAACAACACTTTGCTGAGTTCCAATTTTTCGCCAGCAATGACAGAGCAAGACAACTCCTATCGACCACGTTCTCCCGACTTCTCCACCTTCCAGCCCACTATTCCTTCCCCCGTCGCTCAACCTGTCTACCAGTACGGGACCCCGCTCACCCATCGCGCCTCCTACGACGCCTCTCCTTTTTTCACCCCGCAGTATCAGCCACCCTCCGTCGCGTCAAGTAGGGTACCTCAGCAGTACGTTCCTCCTTACGCAGGTCACAGCTTCGACTCCGACATGGCTCGCCGATCGTCCCGTCTAGCGCGCGCTGCTGAAGTTGCGCCTGTGCCCGAACCGCATTATTCGGAGCCAGTCAAACTAGAAGAGCCCCTGGCGCCAATGGAGTCTGTACTAGACGCCCCGGTACCGCTCAAGCAAAGCCCAAGTGCCGGAATAGAGGTGAAGACAAAGTTTCCGGTTGCGCGCATCAAGCGCATCATGCAAGCCGATGAGGACGTCGGCAAGGTCGCCCAGGTTACCCCTATCGCTGTCTGTATGTATATGTTTTCTCATCTGATCTCGGTTTGGACGTAATGTTAACATGCTTGCGTCTCACAGCCAAGGCACTCGAACTCTTCATGATCTCCCTCGTCACAAAAGCTGCGAAAGAGGCCAAAGACCGGAATTCAAAACGCGTAACGGCCTCCCATCTCAAACAAGCCGTCGCAAAAGATGAAGTTTTAGACTTCCTTGCGGATATCATCGCCAAAGTTCCTGACCAGCCGTCGGGGCGCAAGCATGAAGATGACGGGAGTGATCAGAATGAGCAACCCAAGCGAAAGCGTGGTGGTCGGCGACCCAAAGATGATAGTGATTGATGTCCCTCGTCGTCGCGAAGCCAGTTCATTTCCTTGGTTTTCTTATTTGATATGATGGGCAGCGTTTCTTTTATGTTTTAGACCGGGATGGAGCGCATACTCTTTCGGCGTTGCGGTGGTGGGATGGCGTGCACTTCCATGTGAATAGGTTATTCTGGTTATCATGGACATCTTATTTGTCAGGCCATCAAACTTGGCCATCTTCTCTCCCATGAGTCTTCTCTCGTTTTCTTTCCTGTGACCTATCAATCCAGAGTTGCAAGGCTGTAGTGCACTCCATAGTCGCGACTCGCAAATTGCAGTGCCGCGGATCATCAGCACTAGTCCGAATTGGGCCAAGTAACTATGCCTTTTTGGGCTTCAGGGCCATCTCGACTCTCGAGTCCTAAGGCCACTGCATAGACTCGGGGATACGTACTTGGGTAGACAAGTCTTCCACTCCTTTCCCTCTTATCTCTCGCCAGCAGGGATCTCTCTGCTCATGTTTCTTTGAACGAAGAAATACCATGCCGGGCTTACTGAAAAATGGATCTTGTACGTTGAATGCACCATATCTATTTGCCCCCGGACCGGCTACGCGTCTCCCTATTCTGCTTCTAACTGGAAACATAGTGGTCTCGGATTATAGGCGGCTCCCGCTCACTCTCTACAAAGAGCTCTCGAGCTAACTCGCCAACGGAGCGATTGACTGCTTTCAAACGGACTTGTAACACACTCCAAGTGAGTCGCTAATCTATGTATGTGTCGTCTACCGGAGCTGACTGTTTAATTCCTACAGCAAATATGGCGCTCCAGCAATTCACCAGACAGCGAACAGTCGGCCACTATCCGCGCCCGCCACTGTGTCGAACGCTTGAATGTTGTCTTACGCGATGAATCTCGTGGGCCCGCTCCGCACCCATGTCTTGCCTATGCCGCGTCTTCCCAGATATTCGTGACAGTCACAAAACTTGCACTTTCGTCCTACGACGAGGGGATGCTCCGATCTGCGACGGTTTTCTTCAACACACTGATCGATTCGGAGGTTGACGGTGTCGTTGACAACAGCCTATTTGCGCGAGCGCTGGTTGATCTCGTCCGCCGCGCGGAGAAGAAAACCGATGATATCGAGGGACGGCTAGTGGAACTGCTATTCGGTGTCGCAAACAATATTCGTCTCCAGCCTGTCATCCTGTCTGCCTGGTTCGCGCCCCGACTGGACGAGGAGGATGATCAGCAATCGGGAACCAACGGTGTTGAATTTGCCGGCACCATGAGGAAGGACGATTTCCCGCTGTTCTACCTGTTGGTTGAATACGTACACCATGCAGGGAGGGCGGGCGACTTCGCTAGGACCGGACTGCTTTACCTGATAGAGACTGCGTCGCGGTCAAAGGACCTGGAGAGATGGCTGATTGAGAGTGATCTTGCGACCTTGATGGCTACCGGGCTGGGTGCTCTGTACAGTCAACTGGGCAGGTGGGTGTTCGTTTGGGTCCCTGAGATGGGTTCGGCTGACCGTTCATTAGCTTAACATTTAGTCTGGATGAAGAACTCAAGATCCCACATATTATCGCTCACTCAGATCATGCGGAACAGGAGACAGCCCTGCCACCTGCTTTGGGGGTATCGATGGACTCATTTATGGCTTATCTTCTCTTCTGGCAGGACACTATTGACCACTGCAAATCTGCCGAGGTGGTCGCAACGTTGATGGACCATTTCCAGGTCTTATTCTTAGAACAGCTACTGTAAGTTCTCGTTGTCAATGCCCACATTGCGCTGCTGCTTATCAGCGTCCAACCTTAGATATCCCTCACTGTTAGAGTCTTCCGATGTTGAAGGTGGCTCAACATCTGCAGTCCTTACTTACCTGTACCGGATGCTTGCTTCGATAGACCAAGAAGACCTGGTCCATCGAGTTCTGCACTTCTTACTTGCATCGGCGTCCGACTCAGACGCACATATTACCAGAAGCAAGGAAATGTCCGCTAGTCGGCGGAAGTCTTTCGATGTACTTGCTGCATTTTCGGAAGAAGCTGCCCGACCATCACCGTCTCTCTTTAATTTGAGGGATCTCGCTCTACTTGGCCTTCGATCACCAAACCGCCAGACTGTTTTGGCGACGCTGCGGCTACTGGCGGTTATCTTACAGCGGCATCCCTCTTTTTCGAGATTTCTGATCCGAACTATTCAAGGACACCCCGCTAGGCAACGAACTGTCGGGGCACTGAATGCAGAGTTAGAGCAACTCCTAACCATGGCCACCTCGATCGTGGATGAACCCACCTTGGATGAGTCGTTTGGAAACTATCTCAAGGATGCCTCGTGGATACTTGAATCACAGCTGTGCATTCCGGTGTCTAAGAACCTGATGGAAGCTGAACCTCTCCAGCTTCGAACAGATGATCCAATCATCCGTGAACTGTTGGGCTGCCTAGAGAACTTTTTCAGTAATACCGTTATCGTGAACCTGGCCTTGACGGAAGTGCTCATGAGCATTGCGTCTTCACACCTCGTCGCTCTTGATGGATGGTTGCTTGTGGATCCCAGCAAGTACAATTATACGAAGTCAGGTGGCCCTGCAGCGGAGCATGGTGTTCCTGATATTCTTGAACAGGTTCGCTCCATCTATCAGGAACCCACCTGGTCCGCCGCAGATACTCCCCCGCTGACCAAAGTCTTGCGGAGACTTGTGGAGCAAGTCGAAGACTGGCGAAAAGATGTTGCCGATTTTGACATTCTTGTCGCCGCACGCCGAGATTTGCTCCACGAGGAGGACGAGCCAGCGCCTGGGTCTAGGTACCCAGAACCGAACTTAAACCCAACTGTAGCCGCTTCAGAGTGGCCCTTATCGACCTCCCTGAAGCCTGAGCAAGGCACACCGCGAGGCCGACGGAATTTACAAGACTTGATCTCTCCTCAACGCAGTCTTGTCGGGTCTCCACTGCGAGATGCTGCTTCACTCTACTCACCTCCCCCATCAGAACCCTCCGAGTCGCGCTCCGCTGCCGCTGAGAATCTACGGAAGCGATTAGCGACGCCATTTCCGCTCAATCACAAACCGCGTAGCGAATCGGACGCGCCAGCCGAAAACGCTGCGCAAGAGACAGCCGGAGAAGTGGCTATAGGCGGTGATAGCGCGGGTGTGAACGGTGAAGAGAAACCGGAGGGGCACTCTGCGAGTCTCGGCCATGTCCTAACCAATGTAATCATCCTATACGAATTTCTGTTGGAGATCTCGGCTATGGTGCAGGCGCGCGGCACACTCTTCGAGGAAGCTGGGTTCCAGAATGCCAGCTTACTCCCGCAGGCTGACAGTTCGTGATGCGTGGCTGGTCCACGCCCGCCTGTTTCCGAGTAAAACAGGCGCCACATTCAGTGGGACAGTATTCTTATCGACTTATACGTACATTTATTAGAGCCTATATATTTTTATTATTTAGATACCGGAGATGTTGAGATGACAAAGCAGGGCGTGGGCGACAAAGTTAACAAAATGTACGTAGATTACAATGCCATAAGATAACCAGCATCAATGGAGGGATCTCACTAGGGTGTAAGTTTCGGGCTCGTTATTGGGCCGTTGGCAGCTTGTTAATGTCCGACAAAAAAATAATGGGGCTGCCTATTTTAAGGCGAAGATCATCATGGGTGATTGATGGCAGTGCTAGGCTGATCTCAGGACAGTTCGGGGTTGGATCCATCATGTCTCAGCCAGAAATGGGAGACTGGAAGACAGACAGACCGGGAAAAGGAACAGAACCCAAGGCAGGGGTCTCCTTGAATTAAAAAAAGAGAGGCTGCTACCTATTTTTCTAGAGAAAGCTTCTTTGTGTGTACATGTTTATTGTTCAGTAGAATGTAGATAGTGAGTCCTTGAGCTGCGTCAGCTTAAGTATCTCATCTTACCACTGGTGGAGTCCTCGTAGTGGCTTGGATCTACTTCGTAGTCTGACGATGATTGAATCCATGAGGATTTGATTTGATTTGATTTTTCTTTTTTAATTCTGGGGGCCGGAGTCAAGACATGCTATGCAAACAATAATAAAAATAATAATGCACCCCTTCCTCTAGCTGCCCTCCCGATTCCCCTGAACTGTTCGCTTGACATTCTCCTGCTCTCTCTCTCCTCTCTCCTCTCTCCTCTCTCCCCTTTCCCCATCTCCCATGTAGATGCCATCTCTATCCATACCTATATATACTCAAACCCCCCCAGCCAGGGGTAAATGGTCGAAACCACAGCCATGGCCCCCGACCGTGACAACCGACATTCACGCAACAGTGAGGATGTCCCATTCTTACACTCACATACCCATGATGACGACTCTGAACTGCACCCCGCAAATACACGCGGGGACAAGCAGAACCTTACAATCAACCCGGAAATCCGCTCACGGCTCATGATCACCCTGCTCGCGATGATTCTGGCCGTGGAAGTTGGCTTCGTCATGGCTGGGGGCCCCATGACGAGGATATACGAGTCGATCGCCTGTCGCGAGTATTTTGCCGTTGCTGATCCGTCTAAGATTGGAGCTGATGGACAGGTTGTCGAGGAATTGTGCAAGGGAAAAGAGGTGCAGAGTGAGGTTGCTGCTGTGAAGGGGTATATGGAATTCTTCGAGGGGGTTTTCAGTACGTTCTCTCTTTTTGACCTTGCGCCGTCTTGGTACAGCGCTGATGGCTTTTTATTTATTATTATCTAGGTGTATTTTTGGCCGTTCCCTATGGTCTTTTCGCGGATCGCTATGGTCGGAAAAAGACCCTTTGCTTTGGGATTCCAGGGCTTATCCTGAACTGTCTGATTATGTTTTCTGTTATGTGGTTTTCTGATATCTTCCCTCTGCGCGCCGTGTGGGTGTCTTGCGTGACGTTTGTGTTTGGCGGCGGCCCCGTTGTCACTGTTGCCATTATATATACCATGATGGCTGACGTGACAAAGGAGGAAGAGAGGTAATGATCACTCGGTCTTCTTTGGAGTTGCGAGACTGACTTTCCCAGGGCGTTAATGTTCTTCAGATTTGGTGTCGCGGGAATGGGCGCCGATTTCGTCTCGAGCGCTGCGAGCTCGTGGCTGATGACCTTGAATCCTTGGATTCCGCTCTTGGCTGGATGGGGTGTTGTTATCATAGGTGTTTTCATGGCATTGCTTCTGCCAGAGACGAAGAATGCTGTCCTTACCCATGCGCCGCAACCGACGGAGGTGGAACTCGATCAGTTATCATATGCGAACGAGCCGAAGCTCTCATCCGGAAAACATCCTGCGGACCCGGTGGATGGTTCAGACGAGACTCGAGAGGATGCCCCATTCATTTCTGGGAAGAAGCGTCCATTGCTCGCTTCTCTGGGTGTCATGCTCCGGTCATCTATCACTCCATACGCCTTCATCTTCCGCACCAAACGAGTTGTTCTCCTTCTCACGGCCTTTTTAGTGTACCGGCTCAGCCGAGGCTCCTCCTGGTTTCTGGTCCAGTATATCTCCGCCCGATACGACTGGACCCTCGCTTCCGCGAACCTCCTCGTCTCCTTCAAGCCCGCTCTCACAATCCCCCTCTTCCTCTTCATCATCCCCGGCATCTCTAAACGCATGCTTCGCCGGATGAAATCAAACCAGAAAGATCTCAAGCTCGCCCGTGGAAGCTTGATATTCCTCGCCGTTGGCACCCTCGGCATCGGGCTCTCCCCCAACGTCGCAATGCTTATCCCTAGCCTGGTCATCCAGACGTCTGGCTCGGGATTCGCGTACCTGGCGCGGTCGCTTATTACAACGCTTGTCAAGCGTGAGGAGACAGCACGGTTGTTTACCGTTATCGAAGTGCTGCAGGCTGTAGGCAATGTTATTGCCAGTTTGTCTATTACTAACGTGTTTCAATTGGGACTGGAATTGGGCGGTCCCTGGGTTGGGCTCGCGTGGATGATGACTTCCACTGCATTTTGTCTCGTTGGTGTGGCTCTCTGGGCTTTTGAGTTGCCGCCTGTTACGGCGGATAAGCTGGAAGATCATGGGGACTGATCCTGTCTTGGTATATTGGTCGTTCGTTGTATCTAGAGGTTTCTTACTTTGTATATATATATTTCTTGGGCCTGGGCATAGGGTTGCATATAGAGCACATATAGACTAAAAACTGCCTGCTTTACTTAGCTATGCTTCCTATTGCATTTATCTAACTCCCCTGGAGAATCAGGAAGGCCCTGTTGAATGGACAACCTGAGTAGATATATGGGCACCTCAGGCTGCAAGGCAACCACTCACATGTCAGCGAAGATGCAAATCCCACGATCGATAAGTTCAAGCTGTGCTTTCCTCTCACCGCAGCTCAGCCAAACCCAAGCCAGACTCTGTCTCTCATCCTCAACTTTCAACAAGAACCAGCGCCCATTCAGCCTTCCTATTCCAGCTGTCCCCGCCTTTGTCGACCTGCTGCCTACTACACTATTTTCGAACAATCCTGCCCTCTGGCCATGGACACATAGCATAGCAGAGCTTCGTTAGCCACATATATTGATTATTACCTATTCCATTGACATTCCTTCCGATGGAGAAATTCTCCCAGTTTCGCGATCGAGGTCCGTGTAATCCATTGGCCCTTCCACGCCCATAGTAGTCAGACTCTGACGCCGTACAGGATCTGGTATTGCGCCTTTCCTCCCCGTGTCATCACAGCCAATTTCTGGCTGCCTTCGGCTGCCCAGCCAGTTAATTCTCTTTTCTTTCCGTCTTCCGCTCCTCATCTTTGCGTGCGTGAGCTACTTCCTCGTCCTGCAATGGCTCCCGCTCGGTTCATTGGGCAAGAAGGCCGCGCTGTGGTGTATACTCGGTATACCTAGTATATGGTGGGTTGATTTGCAGGTGGATGGTGTGCGGAAGGGGTGAGTTTTCCTTCTCATCTTACAGTTTAGTGTGTGTACGATGTACTAATGGGTGTTGGCCAGCTCGCTCTCAAAACAACAAGCCCGCCTCCCAGGCCCAGGCTCGGTTATAGCCTCCTCATTCACCTCGCCCATTGACGCTGTCTATCTAGCTGCTATATTTGACCCCGTGTTTACGGCGTCTTACCCGACAAGCCGGAAAGTGGAACATATCTCGCTCCTTTCGGCTGTTCTGCGAGCCTTTTCCGCGCCGCAGGTCCGCCCACTCCCTGGCGCACAAATGACTGATCTGGCTACCCTGGCGCGCAAATACCCAAACCGCCCTATCGTGACCTTTGCCGAATGCACAACCACAAACGGGCGCGGTATCCTCCCACTCTCGCCTTCGCTTGTCGACACCGCCTCGGAAGCCAAGATCTTCCCCGTTTCCTTGCGGTACACCCCAGATGACGTGGTTACGCCGCTTCCTGATAGCTATTTAAGCTTCCTATGGGCACTTCTGAGTCGGCCGACGCACTTGATCCGAGTGCGTATTGCGGCAGCCGTTGTAAATGGTGGCCGGCAGCCTGGGATTAGCGAAAGAATGAAACACTCGACGTATGATACAAACTACTTTGATGTCCTGGAAGAGGTAAGTGGTTCCAGCTCCAAGGGTGGTGAGGCTTCGTCGGAGAAGGTAGAGGTTGACCTTAGTCCGGCTGAGAAGACTCTCCTGGATACCGTTGGGGATTCGCTGGCACGGCTGGGACGGGTGAAGCGCGTTGGGCTCAAGGTTTCTGATAAGCAAGGATTTGTAAAGACGTATCGGAAGACGGAGATGATTTGGTAAATCATGTGCGGTTGGCGGTTGGTATTTGAAGGTGGCTAGGCTAGGATATTGATGTTTGAAGTAGGTATAGACCGATAGCAAGACATTCTTATAGCCTTCATTGAGCGACTGTTTATTCTCTGTGAACACTCAGTTTATTCTCTGTGAACACTCAGGTCAAATCTCGCAGAACTCGCACAAGCAATCAAATCGTAAAGGGGAAAAAATCGCTTTTTCTTTTTGTCCTTCTCTAAGCCTTTCAAACAGAGCTAGTTAATGCAAACAAATATTCCATCCTAGGTATAAACACCCGCCTCTATTTCCCAACCGAAACTCAATGCCAAACCAACCCCTTAGTCCAAAGCATCCGTAATACACCCAGAGCTGGCATCCTTAACATTCCGAGCATACTTGCCCAACGTACCCCTCAAGTTCAATCCAGTTTGCGGCAACTTGCCCGCCACCCGATCAGCCTCCCACTGCTTCCGTCTCTGCGCAAGCGTCGCCTCATCAACATCGAGATCCAGAAGGCGCTTCTCGGCGTCGATGGTGATGATGTCGCCGTCGTGGACGAGGCCGATGGGCCCGCCGACCGCGGCTTCGGGGACGATGTGTCCGATCAGGAAGCCGTGGGAGCCGCCGGAGAAGCGGCCGTCTGTGATCAGAGCGCAGGAGTGGCCGAGGCCAGCGCCCATGATGGCTCCGGAGGGTTTGAGCATTTCTGTACGAGAATTAGTTAGTTACTGAGTGAGTACATAGAGTGAAAGAAACGTACCAGGCATACCGGGCCCCCCCTTGGGGCCGGTGTAGCGGATGACGACGACGGTTTTCTCGTCCTTTGAGATCTCCTTGCGCTCGAGAGCGGCGATGAAATCGTCTTCGCGGTCGAAGACGCGGGCCTTTCCGGTGAAGACGGTGCCTTCCTTACCGGTGATTTTGCCGACGGAGCCGCCGGGGGCGAGCGAGCCACGGAGGATCTGAATGTGGCCGGTTTCCTTGATGGGGTTGGAGAGGGGGCGGATGATCTTCTGGTCCTCGGGGAAGTCGGGGACCTTCTCGAGGTTCTTGGCGAGGGTCTCGCCGGTGACGGTCATGCCGGAGCCGTCGATGACGCCTTCCTTGAGGAGGAATTTCAGGAGGGAGGGGGTGCCGCCGATGTTGTGGAGGTCGGCCATGACGTACTTGCCGGAGGGCTTAAGGTCTGCGAGGAACGGGGTGCGGTCGGAGACGGCCTGGAAGTCGTCGATTGTGAGCTTGATGCCGACGGAGTCGGCGATGGCGATGAGGTGAAGGACGGCGTTGGTGGAGCCGCCAGTGATGTTGACGACGATCATGGCATTCTCGAAGGCCTGGCGGGTCAGAATGTCCGAGGGGCGGATGTCCTCAACGAGAAGGCGCTTGATGGCTTCACCGGCGCGCAGGCACTCGTCGTACTTGGCCTTGGACTCGGCCGGGTTGGACGAGGAGCCGGTGAGGGTCATGCCCATGACTTCGATGGCAGTGGCCATGGTGTTGGCAGTGTACATGCCACCGCAGGCGCCGCCTCCGGGGCAGGCATTGCGGATGATGTCGAAGCGCTGGGGCTCGGAGATCTGGCCGGAGATGTACTGGCCGTAGGCCTGGAAGGCAGAGACGATATCGATGTCGGCGTTGTTCTGCATCGCGGCGCAACCGGGCCTGATGGTTCCACCGTACACCATCAAACTGGGGCGGTTCACCCGTCCCATGGCCATCAGGACACCGGGCATGTTCTTGTCGCAACCGGGGATACTAATGTTGGCGTCATACCACTGGCCACCCATAACAGTCTCGATCGAGTCGGCAATCAAATCTCGGCTCTGAAGGGAGTACCGCATGCCACTGGTACCCATACTGATTCCATCACTGACACCGATGGTGTTGAACTGGTATCCAATAAGACCAGCCTTCTGCACTCCCTCGCGGATGCGATTGCTCAGGTCGAGGAGGTGCATGTTACAGGGGTTGCCATTGTACCAGACGGAGGAGATACCGACTTGGGCTTTGTTCATGTCCGCCTCCGTGAGGCCGGTGGCGTACAGCATCGCCTGGGAGGCACCCTGCGACTTGGGCTGTGTGATGTTCCGGGAGACCTTGTTGAGTGCGGGCTCATCGTCGGCAGCAGAGGCTTTTTGCCTGGGGAGGGTGGTAGAAATCGGGCGACTATATTAGAACAGTTAGTGCATGAGCAATTGCAAAGAAATGACCAGCATGGGTGTGCAGGGGTGAGTGAATACATGGAAGTCCGATTAGCCTTGAAGCTCCGCAGAGCTGAAGGCAGGCGGCCTCGGGTCTGTGAGAGAAGCATTGTCGTCTGCCCAATTCACGGTGGTCAATTTGGGGTGAGGATACGACGCCGCACCGCACTAGAACCTTGAATAAGAACAAGACACGATGTTCTGAGCGACGGTGGAAGTTCAGATTGTGTTCCGAGTCTGGAGAAAAGTGATGACTTGGGATTGTTCTCCGCAGCGAAGTCGGGGATCGGAGTTGACCACAATCTCCCCGGACGCCAATCAACGGCCGGGCTTACTAAATTCATTACCCACCTAAGCATCCAGGCAGCTTTCCATCCTACTCCGTACAATGCGTTCAATTGGAATGCTTCGCTTGCTGCAGATATATTTAGGAACAACTGGTACAAGGACATAAATACCATACATAAATGAAAATGTCGTTATTGCGCTGACCAGACAGTAGTATAAGCTGGTCTCTAAGGGTATAGCAGATCTAGGTAGCCAAAGACTCGTAGACTACTCGGCTAAGCCGATATAGTAATCGTTCATCGTAACATAAAAAAGAAATATTAGTGGAGAAGATCACAGTAGAAGACTGAGGAGATCAGCTCTAAGGAACTTCTTTATCACTCCGTTTCAGCCCACCAGGAACGTCAATTGCATCCCTAACCCACTTCGAGGCGGCGACCTCGTCAAGAGCTTTTCGTTTTGTGCTTCGCCTCAGGAGTGATTCAACGCATCCTCGCGCGCCTTCCAGCTCTCTTCCTTTCTCAGGATCCCATTCGCCGTCACTGTCAGCATACCGATACCACGCCCACTCACACCGCGCAATGCGATGCGGGGTACGGGCTCTGAGTTTGACTGGATCGCCTCGAGTGCCGGGCAGAGCATCGAAAGGAAGTCGGCTCTCCATCATGGCGTACAGCAGGACCCCAAGAGCCCACCCATCAGTGGACCGTCCATCGTATGGTTGTCCCATTAGGATCTCAGGCGCTGCGTAGTCTTCACTTCCACATCGCGTTTGCAGAAGAGGGCTCTCAGGGGGTTCAGGTATCCGTCTCGAGAGACCAAGGTCGCTCAATGTCACTACAGCACGGTCATAGGTGCGCCAGTCAGTGATCTTCTGAAGGGAGTCCGACGGAAGATTGACAAGAACATCTAGAAGTCGATTAGTAATTTTTCTGAAGATGCTTTTTGGTGAGACACTTACTCTCGAGCTTGATGTCCCGATGGACCACATAATTCTCATGTAGATGGCGCACAGCCGCCACCAGCTCGGCGAATATTCGACGAATGAGGCCCGGAGTCAAGGGCCTGGTGTTTTTCGAAACGACCTCGAACAAGTCACCGCCAGGACAGTAATCCAAAACTAGAAGGGCGCGTTTCTCGTCGATTCCAAAAGCCTTCAATTGCACCAGAGACGGATGATTGAGGGATTTCAGAATCTCGACCTCGCGCTTCAGTGATACCTCCAGTCGCTCCTCATCGGCTCCACCCGCAGGGCCATGGTCAATAATCTTTATAGCAACAAGCTTCTGGGTTGCGCTCACAGCACCATGGTGGCCGCTGCTCTGGTCCATTGTATCTTCCGCCTCGACGCGAACAGCCAAAGAGACCTGGCTAAATGTCCCATGCCCGAGTTGTCGAAGCTTGCGATACAGTCGAGGCTGCTGTGTTCGGATGGAGCGCACCGAGTAGATCTCGTCCCCACCGGGAGCGTCTGATGGATGGATGATAACAGGCTCATTGTCGCCAATACCACCGCTGCTTCGCGGTGGGGAAGGTGGACGAGCCGTCGATAAAGCGATACCTCGATGGATCGCTAGATATTGCTCTCGATGCAGATTATTGGACTTCGAATCGGTGCTTGACGAGGACGTTATTCCCTGAGGTCCAAAGGCGCCCGATATAGCGACAGGGCGAGGTTTGACCGGGACCGTCCTTCCCTGTGGAACATACTCGCTCAGACTACGGTTGCGCGCATGTTTTGGAGCAGCCGGCGCATCCAGTTGCTTGTCACCGCCGGATGTGCCTGAGACCACGGGAGATTTGCCTCGAGGCCGAGATTCCAGAGCCCCAAATAACTGCGATGGATCAGGTCGTAAACTCAGGCTCGAGCCGGTCCTTGAGGCCATCGAGGAAGTCCGAGACAACGACTGCGAATTGCGACGTGGGGGAAGTCTCCATGGCGACGCGCCACCAATTGGCGATGGTAGAGGTGTTATATCCCCCATGGCCGTCAGTTGGGGAGAGGCCAGAATTGAAGCCGGTGATAGGGAGCCCCCACTATGACTTGCCCCAACCATCAACCCCCGTAAACTCGGGGTGCGATGAGGGAGACTGCTGGCAGAGATGCTGTGGTGGACAGACAAGTCGGCTTCCCTTTGGCTAAGAGGACTGAGTTGGGGGCCTTGAGAATTGGGGATATCCGTCCGTATTTGTAACGCAGGGAGCGGCTGTGCGGAAGTTTGGTGGTCTTTATGAGTCGCATTCTGAATCGAGTCCGTCAAGGGCGTTTGGGTGCATAAAGGAACATCCTCAATTCTTTCACGGCCTGGATTCACGGGCGACATTGAACAATGCAGGTGAGCTTCATGGTGACTCGAAATCGTTGCTGCGCTAGTCCCGTGTAACTCGGGTTGACTGACGCCGGGCCCTGACCTATCGGTCGGTTGGGAGGGTTCTGAGTGAACCATCGAACAAGTATGGAGTCTTATATAGAAAGCTGCATCTTAATTAGATGACCTTTTTACCATCGTTAAACCAGATTTAACGAAGACAGAGCCATACTTGCTAACCCGCGCGGGTGAGATCGGAACCCCCAGAGGGTTGCACCGGAGGAGGAACGGCCCCTAAGGCCAAGGATATAGAAGGGAAGGCCAAGTAACAAATGTTTCCACCTTTCAAAGCATCGAAGAGACACAGATTCAGGATGAAATGAATCAAGGAGTCCGACAAGGCAGTATCAAAAGGGAGAAGATGCACGGAACCTTGGAAGGCAGGAAGGGGTTTTGTAAGTAGTAGTGGGCGCCGGTCTCCAAGGCCGAGTAAAATGAGAGCAATAAAGCTCCGAATCAGACACGACGACTTGATAGCGTGGAGTAATATTACGCCAGGATTATATTGTTTTTTCAGTAGTAGAGCTTCAGGCGTAATCTTAATTTCATCCTGCAGCGCGTTGGCGCTTCGGCCGGCCTCTTTTTTTCTTTCCCTTTTTTTTTGAGGTTGATTCTTGGAAAGCAGGAAATTACGCTCGACCAGGCGCGGGGTCAGCTGATAAGCCCTTTTTTGACCTGTCTACGTAACTATCGTCTGTTCTTGGCTTAGTGCTCCCCGCAAATCAGTAATTGATACTGAAGAACTTCCTAGAAGAGGAAATGCGCTTGCTTGATCGGGAATCAGGGCTGCCGTCAAGGGTCTCAAAAGTTCTCAACCCTCAAGCTACTCTTATCACGATCGTCGCGACTCAGCTCCATGACTTCATGCAAACATATTTACGGAAGGATATCCACAAAATCTGATTTCCGGGTACTACTTTCGAACATGCTACCATTTTGGGTCGAAGAGGGCTTGTTGCACTCTAGATTTCCCCTGTTAACTCCGCCGGCCTGCACCCGACTGCTGATGCGGCCCAGTTACCTAGAACACGAATTGGAATCAGGTGGCTTTCATGATTTTCATTTGGTGGTTCCTGACAACATTAAGGGCGCCTGATAGACGGACTGAAACCTGCAAAAGTTTTCGCCAGCAAGAACCACAAGCGCAGGGAAACTGGTATATGTACAAGAAATAACAAAACCCATACCATGCCCGTTCCAAAACCATGGAAAAATGCTTGGATGCGTTGAGCGCCAGAGTGAAGAGATTCGCGAAGAGATAAGCAACCGTTCTAATACAGATATATGAAATATAAATCAAACAACACCTCCTCGCTTGACTAAATCAGACCATGAGCTTGTTGACTTCGGAAACCATGACGGGCAGTGAAAAGGTTGACAGACATCAGATTAGTGATATGCGTTTGGGATTCACAGGAAGACCTTCTTGGCCACCTACAACGCAATGATTAGAGAACTCATCTCCAGCATTAGATTATGCGCACTTACACTCCAAGTTCCCGCGATGCCAGCCACAATGCCACCAGATATCAGCATCGGCTTAAGACCTCGTGTGCTCTTGAAGACCATTCCGCTGACAGCTCCAGCAGCAATGCTGTTCGCAGCATCATGTTTCCCACGAGCATATCCAGCAAACGAGTTCAAACCATTATACACCATAGCAACCACGCCCGCGGAGTTTCCAAGGAAAGGCCCTCTTCTGGTGATCGAGTTCAACACGCCGTTAAGACGGATCTTGGGGGGTGCCGTCGCTGGTGTCCGCTGCAAGCCTTCGGCTAAACCCCAGGCTCCTCCAACCGTGAGCGCCGCGAGATATGTTGTTCCAGTACCATAGCAAAGGTCGTCCGACCATCCTCGGGAAGGCAAAACAGATTGCGAGCCGGGCAGCTGATCAAGGGCGGAATCTTCGAGCGTGATGTAGTCGAGGGTGTCTTGGTTCAGACCAGCCAGAGGGTGAAGCTTGGTAGGATCAGGCAGAGCAGCCTCAGACAGGAATGAGGTGGCATCCGGAGCGGCAGCGGAGTCGAGAGTATCCGTGCCTTGCGACTGTTTGCGGCCGCTGAGAGAGTTCCAGATAGACATTTTGAGGAGAGAAGATGAATTGGGTAAAGAATACAAAAATGAAGAGAACAACTGAAAGCAAGATGAAAATAACTGATATGGACTTTTTTGCCGCGCTGCTGCTGCTTGTTTCGTCACCTCCGGGTTCGCCTTAGGATTCGAAATCTGAGGAATACTAAGGTAGAGAGTAAAAACTTCGACCCCGTGATCAGGCGGTTGAGCGCTAGCCGGATAAATGTACTGCCGGCGCTAAACTTCTTTAGGTGGGGCAGTCTGGAAAATCCACAGGAGGCGAAAAGCGATGCGATCCAGAAATGGCGGGGATTGGAAAATAGAAAGCAACTTTTGCTGTCAGTTTACCCGCTATCGACCGGTTGGGTCATACGGACATGCTGCAAGAGAATGATTATGGAAACTGAACCTGTTTGCAGCCCCCAGAGTCCTGCGGGACCCATAGACATGGAGCGGATTTCCCAAGGTATACAAATCCTGCCAGAGCAAACCCTGGACACTATTGCCAAAGGTCCGCTGGTGAAATTTACAATTACATGCGACGATGTCGAGTAAGGCCACATCCTAGTATTAGTTACTCGGTCAGCTCCGTGTGCTTTTATTCTGACTTGATTTGCAGAAAGACGACGAGAGTGTATGCGTCTCTATTGCAAACGTTTGGCTCAGCGTCCATATCCCATAATCATACAACCGCTGCATGCAATGCCCTGAGCGCGTTTCTTGATGCGGCATTTATTTCGCAGTGCCATGGGACGCGGCAGCTAGCACGATCCAAGGAAACTCTGGTCACGGTATTTGATACTTTCTTGACACGCTTCAAAGATGTAAAGCCTAGACCTATGAAACAAGTCCTGGAATCAGTAGCGGTGATATTGGCCAAGTCTCGCCATGAGCCTGACCGAGCTGCAATCCATACGGAGGTCGCCAATGCGGTCCTCCCCAGCATCATCCTCGGCGAGCCTCGGTCACGACTCAAAGCTTCTATCATTGCAATAGAGACATTATTGCGCAAGAACGCAGTTGAAGCAATTGAGTTTATCTCGTTGGTTGATGCATGGCTTTTGCAGAATTCAGAACGATGGCCTGTTGTGTTGCAAGAAGAATGCCGATTGTCGTCAATAGATGTTTCTCAGTTCTTGCAAAGACCTTCGGCAGCTCCGGACGCTCACCATCTAACTACAGCTGCCGAGATTCTTATTTTGGGCTTTTTGAACCGGTCAAAGGCTACTGATTTGGCGGCATCTTCTGGAGAAGTAATGGCAATGTTCTTCAAGAAGCTGAATCCGCCAGCTGATTCTACCACCCCGTCCATCGGGGACAAAACAAAACTCGCCCTGGTCTGGGTTAAGCCAGTCAGGACCTTCTTAATGCAGAATCTCGAGATTCTAGAAAAGCTGTCCAACTATATACTTCAGCGTCTGTTCATGATCAGCACAGACGGTTTCCGGTGCTTTATAGAGGAATTACCACTAAGCAGCCTCCTATCTGGCGACATGAACAGCTCTTCATCTGACGAACTAACATTGCTGTTTGCGTCTTTGCAGGTAGGAAAGAAGATAGGGCTAGTACACGAGGATCGTGAGTGCGCATTAGCAACAATTTGGTCCTAGGTCTGGCTGACTTGGACCAGATTATTTCTCCCGATCACAAACGGGCAGCGCTCAGAATGACGGTGTGCTGGTGTTGAAGAGTGAATTCATTGGCCAGTTCCTTTTCCATCATGACTTTAGCATAAAGATGGCGGCACTCTCTTTGCTGACCACAGCCCCATCTACCACAAAGCCAGTCTCTTCAACTGCGATCAGGGTCATCATAAAGAGTTTGCCCTCATTACATGCAGAATCTGACCCCGGCACAAGAGGAGAAATCTTAAGTCTGATCCGCGGTCTGATTGTCCGTCTAAAGGGTGGTATATTAGCGAGCAAGGAAGACCCCATCGAACGCAAAGCTTCTGCAAACAAGAAGCAGCCTGCTGTGTACGCCAGAGATGACCTCGAGACTCGGGCGTGCTTGGAGGACTACTTGAACTTCCTGCTGGCAGACTTGCGAACCACAGCCTCTTATCACCGGCATATAATGGCCTTGAAGACAATAGTGCTTCTGCTTGACTCTGGTCTCGACGAGCGCTATAGTGGTGTTATCTCCAATAAGCCCGAGCACCGCCAAGTGAGATGGAGATTTCATATGAAAATTTTTGGACCAAGGCTTATGAGGTTGCTCGTGGATCTTTTGCTGGATCCTTACGACGAAGTGCGAGCGACGGCGCTTAGCCTCTTGAAGCTATTTCCAAAACCAGTTCTCTTCAGTAACTCTCGCGGCCCTGTCAGCGAACATGTCAATCAGACCCCCGAGTTGATTTCTGCTCTAAAGAAGGCAGAGCACTGGGCAAGCAACACCAGCAGAGCTGATCATGCTGACACGGTTGCCCGCCTGTACTATGTACTGTTCTACAGCGCGGACTTGGCTAACCCTAGAGACACAAACTGGTGGGACACCAAACTCGGAGTCCTTGAGAGGGTTCTGAAGAAACTGGAGGACAAATTATCTTCCTCCGAAGGCCTTTTCAACTCCTCTCTGCGTGATGCGCCTCTTCATGGTTATCTTTGCGCCTTGCGGTATGGCAATCAAGACCCTTGGCGTGCCCTCGTGCTAATTGAACTTTCAGTTATATCGTCTCCTCGCCTAATTTCTATTCCTTGGTGTCTGCCGAAGGGTCTAGTGAATCCGATAACTGGAAATTGATTCATAGCAGGATATCAGCCCTCTGCGATAAAATATGGATCGAAGTGAAGCCTCAGCTATGTATTGATTCTCCGGAAGGACACGCTGCTGAGCCTATTGAGGATCTTAAAGTGGGCCCCAAGGATATCCTTTCATATTCATGGCGTGCGCTTCGGGAGTCCAGGTAAATATTCTCGCGTGTGCTCGCGTTTCATTGCTGATTCAGACAGCTTGCTTCTACACGCCACGCTGGCCAACGGGACTTACGGACCTGAAGGAGAGTCTGGTTTGACAAGGGACGACTTCGAGAGCATTGGAAGGAGCAGCTTTACCCAACTCGCGGAGCTTCGTCACAGAGGTGCTTTCTCGACGGTTGCTCAGACATTCGCGACCTGCTGCCAGCGCTGTGGTCAATCAAACAACGCTGAAATTTCTGTTCTACCCCTGCTCTGGTATCAGGTATGTCTGCACCGATTATAGGCATTGCCACATAGGAATAGGCTCTAACATGGTAACTACCACAGGAAGCAAAGAAGATCATCTTCGAAACGGCATCTAAGCTAACTCGACGCTCCGCCGGCCTGCCTGCCTTAATAGCGGGAATTCTTTTATCGAATCCAGGGGGTCCGTTGTTTCAGCAGGTCATCCGCGAGCTTCAGGACGTAGCTCATGCGCCAGCGAAGCAGGACGCATGCAACCAATCAGTCGAGTTACCACAAGTCCACGCGATGAATTGTCTTCGAGAAATATTCAACAATGCTAGGCTCGGTCCTCACGCGGAAAGTTTCATAATGCCGGCGCTGAATCTTTCGGCGCAACGCATTGGTTCTCCCATGTAAGTCACAGCTTATTATGATACTTGGTTGTGAATACTTATCTCTCCAGATGGGCGCTTCGAAATGCTGGCCTGATGCTATTCCGCGCTTTAATGAATCGCATGTGTCGTAACGATTTCCATGGGTTCGGCGGTAAGTCAGGATCTGAGCCTGGTGCTAGGATCTCGTTTCCGAAGTATCCTGGTCTCGTGGACTTGCTATCGAACCTTCTTGCGCCGGCGCAGAAAACCAACGAAACTGGACAAGCAGACGCAATGGTAACAGAGCGAGTTTTTCCAGCTCTGGAACTTATAGCGGAAAAGATCCCGAATTCCGCAGATACCGACGATGCTATGCTGTTGGCGCTGATACGGGAGCATCTCAAAAGCCCAGTATGGGGTATACGTGAGCATGCGGCCCGAGTCTATGCTTCATTGTTGGATCGATCAAACATATTGGCAGACGTTCAGACACTCATCAATGCTCGCGATGCTGATACGGAGAATTATTTACACGGGGAGTCCCTGTGTATTAGATATTCCCTCCGTAGGTATGCTTTTACGCCTTCGGCTTTCTGGAATGGTATGTTTCCGTACATTGGCTATCGGAAAGCACTCTAATGTAATAAAGAGCACCTCGGAGAGGTCAAGTCGACCATTGAGAAGATCTCTGCATCGTCATATCCTGCTGCCCGGTCCCCGTTCGTGATAACGACTCTACTAGAGATGTTAAGCGATGCTACTGAGAAAAGCATTGAGTCAAGAAGCGAAGGTAGACTGTTCTATTCCTTTCTAGTTGATATCGCTAACCTATTATGTGACAGACGAAATGCTTCAACTACTTGATCACATTTTCGACACCTATCATATCTCTGAGGATCTGAACTCTGTGCTTGACTGCAGCAACCCATCTTGGAACACCTTAAGCACAACCCGCGCATTCTCGCTTCTTCGCAGACAACTTTCATGGATTTTTACTTTGAGAAAACTGATAAAGGGCGAAATGGCAGAGCTACAGCCTTTCCTTCATAAGGTTGCTACGTTAGATCCGAACGCTTGCCAATGGATTCTGGAAAAGATGCAGGAGACGTTTGGTACCGCGGAACTCTACAGGGAACCCCTGGTCTTCCTCTACTCCTCTATCATCCTTGGAGACCTCCCTTTAGAGGTCAAGACTCCGGCGGTTTCCAATCTTGCGTCCAGCCTTCAGGCGTTGCTCCGATCACAAAACCCAGCATTCTACGCTCTTGACCTGCCCCTAGGTGGCCTAGTCGGGCAAACAAGGATCGGCTCGACCAAGCAAGGCTTCAATAGGGATAGGGCTGATGCGGACCTGCAACTCGAAGGCTGCCTTATGGCTCTGAAGGCTCTTTCACCACACCAGGAGGTCTTGGACCGTGAAATCCCAGAATGGGCGACGCGCATTCGGTTTGCCTTGAGTGAAGAAACTGTAAGTGGGCACTTAATCGGAGGATCTCGAAACATACACTGATTGACACAGGAATTCACAACGCGTTATGCCGCCGCGACATCTATTGCAGCGTTTGCTCGGGTACTTCGCCCATCTGGCGCCTCGACACGAGTAGATCCCATGTTCCTGGAGATATACTTATCCCTGTACGACCTTCTGAACGACGATGATGAAGAACTTCGTGACATCGGCGCCACAACCGCATCATGGGTCCTTTCGTATTCGTCAGTGTCTCCCCAGAAGACCATAACGCTGTCTCCAATGAATGCGAGCGAGCTCTTTGCAACATTCATCGCAGACAATTATGCCGACTCCCCGCTCCTCTGCACCAGGGCTCTACATTACGTCCTAGGCCAGGAGTCAAGGACCGGTGACTCGACCGGCAAGGCAGATCTGCTTGCTGTGTCCGCCATCGTGGCTGAGCTTCGGAAGGAGAGCACGATCCTCTTCGAGGAGGAGAAGCAGAATCTGTTCATCGAAGAGGTCCGGGAGGTCGATATATGGTCGAGAGTACTGTCTCAGTTGACACAAGCTTCGTACGATGAGCATACATTAGACAAGGTGTTCAGCTGGGTCTCCAACGGACTGACCTGCCTTTCGGACATTCTTGTCAGCGAGGACGGTGAGGACGGATTGATAGGCTGGACTGCGAAACCTGAGACATACACTATTGCAGCGCGGGTGATTAGTCTTGCCGGTGTTTTTGTTTCGAAGAAATTCAGCGCTTCTGGTATTTTGGGTGATAGACAGATTTTGCTCAGGGAGAAGCTGCAGACGTTGTTGGGGCGTGGAAAAGCTGCTTTGCTTCATGACGACTTGGTGTCTCGGATTCAGGTTGCGTTGGAAGATCCATAGACAAACATAGACAAAAGTTATAGAGCTGTTGAAGCGGAGTAACAGTTTGTTCCAAGGGTATAGTGGTAGTCGAAGTTTTGGCAGATTTGTGGTCAGTACTCTTATCATTCACCTGCGCTGCTACTTCACTCCCACTGGTCTCCATGGCCACCAACAAAACTGTCCCAATATCTCATGAACCGTCCCTCAAAGAAACCCTTCCTTCAACTCTTCGTGACAGCATGCCCTTTTGATTACTCGGACTCCCTCCCCCAGCACCCGCTCAGGCTGCCTCCGTCAAGGCACCCATCAAGAGGTGAGGGGATTGTGTCTGTCCCACGTTTGTCACAGCTTATCAACCAAGCCATCGTCTTTAGCTACAATGCACGAAAACGCCATCATCGCCATAGTCGTGGTAGTCGCTCTCGGCTCTATTGGTCTCCTCTGGCTCTATACCCGCCGCCTGCGCGTGAAAATGGAACGGGAAGTGGTCCTGGTCAGGGCAGAGTCCCAGAAGAGACGCATGCGCCAGGCAGCCGTAGCATCCCAGGAAATTACGAGAGAACTGGAACGTGCCAGAGCCCGCTCTCGAGGTCGCTCCCGTTCGAGACGCGCGAGATCTGCTGTCCCTGCTAGCAGGAAGGGAGGTAGGGAGAAGGGCAAGAAGCCGAAGAATCAACAGAGCCAGGAACGGGAACGGCAGGATGGCGATGCACAGTCTACAAGGAGTTTTGGGAGGAAGGCTGAGTCGAGAAGAGCCGAGTCTCCGCAGCAGGAATGGGCGGCTCAGGATGCCATGGGAAAGCAGCAGCAGGATTCTGGACTGTCGGGGCTGGAGGAGCGGCCTCAGCAGGATAATGGGGGAGGACAGGATCAGGACAATCAGTACAATGAATGGGGGGATAACCAGGGCGGAAATGAGGTTCAGGATACGAATGGATGGCAGATTGATAATGAACCTGCTGCTACGGGAGATGAATGGACCGCTGACAATAACGAAAATAACAACTATGAACAGCAGCAAGATAACCAGGGAGGTGAGTTGCCGGCCGACAACAACAATAACAATGACGGTCAGCAGCAGGACGGTCAATGGCAAGGCACAAATGGAACTGCGGCAGAACAGGAGGCTTCAAATGAGCAATCTTCGAACGAGGCGCCAGGAATTCACTGGTGATGCTACTGGGGAGAGAGAAAGAGAGAGAGGGAGGGAGCGCCGGTGACGTTGTGGTGGACGGTCTGGGTCTGGTTCCCCCGCGGCTGGGCGGGCGGTGAGGAGGAAGAGAGGAGAAGGCTGACCACCACTGGTGACAATGGCAAGTGACGATGTCTCCAATTATTGAGCTTCAACTTTAAGCAACATCCCCTTCTCCCTAACCGCTGGTTGGAAAAGCTTTCCTCTTTCTCTGCATACATATAGACTTTTGCACTTACCTGTTCTGAACTTCGAGCCGCCATTCTCTTGTATGCTCCTTCCAAGCCTGCGTGTCTGAGATCAAGGCTGCCTGGCCCAGCCTCCGCTTTTAACTATGTGGAACGACGAAGACAACAACCCGTACGGCGCATTCGATACTGAGGCCCGGCTGTCAGAATCTCTGCACTCCACGACTCTAAACTCTCGTGTGTCTCCCTCCAGTATCAGCGACGTCTGTGCCCGTCTTAACGTTGGCAGCTCTTTATGATCCCGATTACTCCCCTCCGCCTTCTAGCCAATCCGCCAACCCGGACATCTCGGACTTCCCACAGCACCCAGAACATAGCGACGATGAAGACTACCCAGCGCAGCAGAGCGGCACTGGCTATTCCCGAAAGAATGTATATGATAGTCGCATAGAACAGCTACTCTACGAAAACCCGGAGATGCCGATCCTTATTACCGACGCCGGAAAGAACCACGAAGGTGGTGGGAGTTTCATCGTGTATACAATCCGGACAGGAGTATGTTCCGCTCGAGGTGCTTACCATACTTGACTTAACCCATGGCCAGGATTTAGAAGTTCGGCGACGGTACTCGGAGTTCGCCTCGCTGCGGCAGACGCTTGTAAACTTGCACCCCACCCTCATTATCCCGCCCATCCCGGAGAAACACTCGATGGCCGACTACGCTGCTAAGCCGACAAAAGCTAAAGAGGATGCGGGGATTATAGACCTCCGGAAGCGCATGCTCGCGGTGTTTCTTAACCGATGCCGAAGAATGAAGGAAGTTCGCGAGGATGGGGTCTGGTGGAGGTTTCTAGACCCTAATGTGAGCTGGGTACGTTGCTAAAGGACGTTGACAGAGCGTTCAAGGATCATGCTAATCTGCATATAGAGCGAGGTTTTACATTCTCACCCGGCGTCCTCGGTGCCCAAGAACAACTTGAAGGCACCTCCTCTTGATCCAGCAAATCCCACCCCAGCTCATGCTTGGCTCCCGGTTCCTGCCGCCTCTGCTAAGTTGAAGAATACCCCGGGGCCTGACACATCAACTACGGATGCGCCTGGTCCAGAAGCCCTGGGCCGCTTCCCGCCCGAGTCACGTAAACTAAGCGAAAAAGACCTGGATCCTTATTTCATCAACTTCGAGGCCTCTACCCGAGAACTGGAGCTTCTTTTACAAGGGAACATGGAGAAAGTGAATCGCCGCACGCTTGCACACCTTTCTTCATTGTCCGCGGATCTCATGGAGCTTGGGGCGCGTTATAACGGATTTTCACTGTCGGAGCAATCTCCGACTGTGGCCACTGCCATTGAGCGGATCGGCCAGGCAGCAGACACGTCGTACATTGAAACGGAGGAACTGTCAGCGGCATTGAGCGCGACCTTTGCAGAGCCGATGAGAGAGAGCGCCCAGTTCGCTAGCGTGGTCCGCAGTGTTCTTCGATATCGAGTGCTCAAGCGGGTGCAGGAAGATATGACGAGGGATGAGTTGGCGAAGAAAAAGACATTGCTGGAGTCTCTGGAAAGGAGCGAGGCGGAGGCAAGGCGTATTGAGCAGTATCTCAACCGCAGCTCGCCCCAGGTGGCAACGAAACCTCAGCGGTCCTTGTCCACGTCATCGGCGACAAGTAGTCAAGGCGGCGAAGGGGAGTCAAGGCGGAGCGAGGACACTGCCTCGATTGATTCCGACTTCCCTCCAACGCACGCTGAGCATCCCCCGGCACCGCGGTACGCAGAGTCCGGTCAAATGTCGCCTCCGACACACCGCAAGAGCTCGAGTGGAACCTTCGCTGCAAATAAGATCTTTGGACGCATCAGTCATGCGGTCCATGGATTCGTAGACGTCGATCCGGAGCGGACACGGCGAGACCAGATTGGCAAGACCAAGGAGAGCTTAGTTCAAGTAGGCTATAACCTTAATTCTCTCTCTCTTTTTTGTCTTAAGGGCTACGCTGACAAACAATATAGCTGGAGCAAGCTCTGGGAGTGTCGGAGCAGGACGTCAAGGATGCGAGCGCTGGAGTCTTGCAGGACCTCAAGCGGTTCCAGAGGGATAAGGAGGCAGATCTTCGGCGGTACATGGTAAGCTACCCATACTATTCCCATTGGCAACGATTATGCAATCAAAGCTAATAGTCTCAGGTGGCCTACGCTCGGTGCCATCTCGACTGGGCGCGCAAAAACCTCGAGACGTGGACCGAAGCCAAGGATGAAGTGGATAAAATCGTTGCTCGGTAGTCGCATTTATATTTATAGTTATGCTTGCAGTATCTGGAGTTTGAACATGGCGTTGGTGGAATCTGTTCATTGCAACGTGGTACGCTCGTTGTTTATCATGCAAGGGTATTTCTAGACCCAGGTAATAATCATGATATCACTGTCTGTATCTTGAACTGAATTCTGTTTCCAAAGAATAATGTATGCGCGATTATTTCTGATTCCTGTGGTCTGTAGGGTTCTCAGTAATTCGCCGAGTTGTTGGTTATTTACCGAAATTTGGGCGAAGCAAGGAGGCTGAAGGCAGCATAATAATGATGCTATGGATTGATATTTCGACTGCAGTTGAAAGTGAAAGACAGCCCAAGGAACTGTTGATTGTGGATCACCCTGATGAATTGGCTTTGTGTGCTTTGTGTGAGAGAAGGGAGAATTGCGTGCGTGGTCGGTCCCCTTTCCTCAGTCCCCTGGATCCAATTCCAATAATTCCAATTCCAACAACTCCAATTCCACCATCTCATTGCCTTCAGACGCCATCACTAGTCAACAAATCTATTTGAACTCACACCGTTTCATCCTGTCTTCGTCATCATCGACAATATTATTCTCAATAACTCCAGATTGTCTCTGGTGGCCCCCTGTGGATGATCGCCCAGTTCCCGCATCCGGCGAAAATCCTTTCTTTCCCATTCGACGCCTCAAACGCAAACAACATTGCCGATTCCCACTCCGCCAGGCTTCCTCCTCCTTCCGCCGGGGGGGTTGGAACCCAGCTTCAAGTCCAACCTGGAGTCTGGCCCTCTCCCCGTCGATCATGCAGTCGTAACTTCTAAGCAACGCTCTATCGAAAACCAATTGAAACTGAAAGAAATTGGACTCTCTTTGCGACCTTTCCCCGCTTTCCCCTGGGAAATAATGGGTCCATTACCGCTACCTAGGCATAGTTTGCAAACAGGATAGCCCTGAGGATCCCGAGCAGGAATAGGATGGACGGGCACGACCCCGGCGTCGTCGGGATCGGTCCTGCTCTCCACGATGTAGAGACGGGTTTATTACCCTGGGCCCGTCCGGGTCGGGGGCCACAAGTAGTGACTACTACTCTATCAAGAGGGATACCGAGAGGCAAGGGATTCCGATTACCTCTTTCTATTGCGTTGCGTCGGTATCTCAAGATGGCGCTGCTTTTGGCCTTTCTCATGCTTGCCTCCCTGGCTCTTTCAGGACGCATCCGGCCCTCCCCTGACCAACCAGGGATATATCGCGAAGAGGTACCCCCCTCGACGCGCTTTCCAGACACCCACACGACGGATCTCCGTATCCATGACCCCAGCATCCTGCGCGTCGACGATAGCTTCTACTCCTACAGTGTGGGGCCCAGCATCGTCATCCACAAGGCCCCCAGTCTCGAGGGACCCTGGACGAAACTCGGCAGTCTGCTAGACGGCGACAGCGTTATCCCTAAGGGAGACCGGAAGGCACCCTGGGCGCCGAACACAATCCGCGTTGGCGACAAGTTCTACTGCTACTACTCCGTTAGCAACTCCGGATGCCGCGATAGTGCAATTGGTGTTGCGACCTCTGACGATCCGGGGCCGGGCAACTGGACGGACCACGGGATGATTATTCAATCAGGGAAAGGAAAAGGGGCGGACAAGTACCCGTTTGACCGGTCGAACGTGATAGATGCGAACGTGCTGATAGATTTTGATGGGACGGCGTATTTGAATTTCGGCAGCTTCTGGACAGGCATCTGGCAGGTGAAGCTGGGGGAGGATCTGCTTTCCATTGATGGTGGGGAACGCGGAAGGTTCGATGCCAGGCACCTTGCTGCGGAGCCCGATGCGGTATTTCCGGCTGCGAAGCATGGGAATGAGGTCTGTGGTGATTCAACGGGCGGACATCCGATTGAGGGCCCGTTCCTTTCACATCATGCGCCTTTCTATTATCTTTGGTATAGCTGGGGGCGGTGCTGTGAGTTCAAGACCGAGGCGGGGAGAACCAATGGCAAGGAGTATGTTCTGTCCTTTTTCTTTTCTTTACCGTTTTTGATATGTGCTGACGGCTTAGGTATCGTATCCGTGTCGGACGCTCTTTCAGTCCCCGTGGGCCGTTTGTGGATAAGCAGGGGAGGGACTTGCGGGATGGCGGTGGTGAGACCGTTTACGCGTCGAACGGGGACGTCTTTGCTCCTGGCGGACAGGGGATTTTGACTGATGAACAGGGCGATGTTCTCTACTACCATTACTGTGAGTCTTGGCTACGCTAAGGATCTTGTCTGTGGTTGCGGTGTGCTGACTACTGTTATCCAGTGAACCAGTCCGTCAGCTATGACTTTTGGGTATGTCCCCTATCCTCTCCTAGACAAAGACCATAAATAGTGAATCTGTTGCTAACATCGTCCAGGAAGCAAAACTCGGCTACAACCGCCTTGACTACGTCAACGGGTGGCCTGTCGCCGTATAGACTGGCCTCTCTTTCGAGGTCGCTCCCTTCGAGTTTAATGCTTTCTACATGCATATAGAATATAAGCATACACATAGCCATGTGTCGACTACATATACACATAGACCGGAAGGAATGTACTTAATATCTAATCATAATAATACTCATACTCATGCTCACTCATAATCCATCAATCTCAACAACCATCCAAGCAACAACCCAGCCCACAAACCCGCCCATCTTCTCCATCACCCTCCTACTAGCGCCATTCTCCAGCGCAACGTCCGCAAAGAACCACTCCTCCCCTTCCTGCTCCCCACTAACCCTCTCAGTCTCAGTCTCAGTCCCATTATGAGAATGAAAAACCTCAACCCCCCTCTCCATCACCTCCCGCCCAACCAACACCGCCAGCCCCCGTCCACGATGCTCCTCCTCAACATGCAGCGAGCAAAGACTCCCATCGAACCCTAGGAAGCCCCATGCAATGGGCATTTCATCCTTATCTGCCAATACCGTCGCCACCGTCGACGAATCCAATGAATCCAAAGAAGAAGCAGCGGCAGCAGCAGCAGAAGAGGAGGACGAAGAGGAAGGATGAAACAAAGCAACCCCACCCATGGCAAGCAGCGCCTCCGTTGAGCGCGGGATATGCGTCCGGGCTTTGACGAGGGGGATGTGGTGTTCTTGGATTCCGGGGATGCCGTTCGAGTCGTGGAAGACGTACTCTTCTTCCACTTTGTTGGTCTTTGCAGTTGAGGAAGAAGAAGGGAAGCAGTACTTCGCATAAAAAATATCCTGGCCGCGGAGGATGCGTAGTCTGCGCTTTTTCTGCGCCTGCGCCTGTTTCTCCGACGAGGAAAGGCTACCAGCAGCAGACCTTGATTCCGCAGCAAGTTCCAACACAAGCCGCACGACTTCCTTGTGCACCGACCCCGCAAGAATAGAGGTAGGTGGGTGAGCCGGGATTTTCTTGACGCCTTCGTCTATAGGATCTGTTTGCACTGTCTTTGTCTTGGTCGTTTCCTTGGAGGGAAGAGCAAGAGACTCCAGGTACGGCGGCACAAGCGTATCGCGAATAAAGACAAACAGATCGAGGAGCTGAGATTTCGCGGTGGATGTTTCGTGCTCTGTCCAGTGGTAGCACTTACTGTTGGAGTTGAGGTTGGTGTTCTGCTCTTGAGCATGATGACAGGGATTGGACGTCGATTCGAGGCTGGAAAAAAGCCATAGTTGTGTGTCGGGCCCGGCGTGGAGGTCTGCGTAGGCGGCTAGCCAGGGCTCGTTGTCGCTATTGTTACCGTTGTCGGTGTCATTGTTTTTGTTTCTGTCTGGGTTTGGATTTGGGTCTCCAGAGTCTTCAGCAAAGCTAGCGAGGACATAGGCTGTGGGTGAGGGGTGGGCGAGGTGGTGTTGGATGCGACGGTAGAGGGGGCCGGAGTTTGGGAGGTGGGTGTGGAGGTGGGTGAGGAGGGAGGTGTAGGGGGGATGGTGGGTGTGCATTCTTTTTCTATGTGTGTATATATATCATATAAATATATAGTGCACCATGCGTAGGCAGGGGAGAATGCGGTTTATATACCCGGGGACGGATTACCTTGGGTAGTGGGGGCTAGGATGCAGGTGGCCAATTGGAGTCTCCACCAGGCTCCGCTCTCATAGGGCTAGAGGCCAGGATACACTCTCAAGCTACCTATTGACTCATCTCTACCTAGAAGAACTTGGTATAGTCATTCCGATTATATAGTGTTGGCGGAGGATAAATGAGGCGGGGGTGGGATTTACTTCTAATTTGCAGGTATCAGGCCCAAGCAGGTACAGATACCAAGCTTCAGGCACTAGCATGACATGGATATATCTCTATTAATATGACCCTGGAACAGGAATATATCATCCCATCAAATTTGCAGTAGACTACTGTATCTCTTCTCGCTGCACTCCTCAACGGCAGAGTCGGAGCATACCAAAGCAGCATGTTCAAAGACTGAGCCCTATCTAGATAAGAATAACTTACCACCAGTAATCAAGCATGAGAAAGCCTGGTCTATAAACACAACATACTAAATCAAACACGAACGAGCGAATCCATGTAGCAAGAGAACTCACACGCAACCCGGCATTATTTACTGTTTCATCCCAATCTCTATCCCAGCATATTCGACCCTGAGATACAATTTCACCGATGCATCGCAACCCTCCGTCTGATCTTGCTCTCACTCGGCCTCTTCGAGTTCTTCCTCTCAAGCGACCCACAACTCGCTGCTCGATCGAAGGCCGTCGTAAGCCCCAGCGTCCGTTCGACACTCCTCCTCTTATCCCCTAACCCCTCATCCAGCGATTCATCCCTCTTCACCTTTGCCTTTTTGGCCACAGGCAACATTTCCGCCTGATCTCCAAACCCACCGGTAAACAAATCCATCATGCCCGTCTCAGTCGTACTCACGCCCTGCAATTGCACTGCAAGATTCTCCGCAAATCCATCGATGTCCTTACCCCGTTCTTGCTCACGCTCAAGCTCCTGTGCCCTCTGCTCAAGACTAAGTATCAGACTATTCCGCGGACTCGGACTTGCACTTCGCGTGAATGCAGGCCCCAGATCGAGGAAGCTGATTTCACTTTCCAGATCGCTGGGGGTTGACCAAGGTTGAAGAAGGGGCTTAGCGGAGGGCGGTCTAGGCACTTGCAGATTGCAACTGCGGTTGCGATCTTTGATCCAGGAGAGCGAGGAAGAAGAGGACGTGGAATCTGGGGTTAGGGGGTAGGAGTCGGAGAAGTTTTCGATGTCGTCTTCTGGTGGTGAGGTGATGATCGTTGGGATTGTGAGGGTGAGATTCTGGTTGAGGGGCTTGGGCGGTCTGATGATGTTGTCGTTTGAGTTGATGCTTGCTCTTGGTTTGAGGGATGGGGATGCTGGTGGACTTGGAATTGGAGGTGCCAGCGCCATGGTTTGGTTGATGTCTCGATATTGTAAATGATTAGAACGAGAGACGACAGTTGGATCAGTATGAATGACTGATATAGCAGATTGCTATGTAGTAGCGCACGGAAGGATGTGTTGGTGAGAAGTGTAAAGTGGTGGAGGCCTCGTCGAGGAAAGAAGGAAAGACAGAAGCAGCACGCCCTCCTCTTCATAGACCGCGTCCAGGTAGCAGGTGGTGCCCCTGGTACCTACCTATACTACTACTACGACGACTACTGCTACCTTACTACTAAGTCTTCTCATCGCCTGCTCTGAGACTAGTACATATCTATTGCTACCCTACCTACCTACCTACCCTATACACATTGTAACAAGCAGCTACCTAAATTATCAACAAACCAGCCGATACCAGGCCGGCCAACTCCGCAACACGAGACAACATTCTGCTCTAGAAAGTTGCCAGGAAAAGCTTTTGAAATGCCATGCAACCAGGAAGATATGTGCCTTCCACAAAAGGAAAAATATAAAACAAAATGAGAAAATGCAGGACGGCGCGCCTAGGAATTGCCATCCATCCCCGTTAATGCAGTGTGAGAATGCGTCTAATATCACCATCGTGATACAGCCGCTCTAGGAATCCGTTTTCAAATCCAAAAAACGAAAAAGAAAAATCATCGAAAGGGGTACAGAAAAATCTAAACCGAGAGTCGTTCCTCGTCACCAACATGCAGCTCCACGACGGGCAGCTCGTCATCATCATCATTCAGTTGAGGGATATCCGGGATAGTTGACTCTTCCATGGGCGTTCCTGGGTAGACTGGTCCTTGCAAGGGCGGGCTATCCGTGAGAGAAGCCAGGCGGAGGTCGGAATCGCTCATGTCGCCGCCGCCCACGGCCTTGTTGCTGTCGTCGTCGTCGAGCAGTTCGTCGTCAGAGAGAGCCCCCGGAAGCTCTACGGGCATCTGTGAAAGGCCATGATGAGTATCCGTGATTCGATCGAACGACCAAGAGGGCGGACTCGGGGGATATGGCTTGGCGAGCGCTCCACTGCCGTAGTCGTCTTCATCATAGTTCATACCTTCCAGTCGACGCTCCCCGTACGAGGGGCTGTTGGAATACTCCGGCGGGTTGTCCTCATCCCTGTTCTTCGTTGTTCCGATTCGCATACCACCATCTCCCAATTGGTGAGCGGCTCCGACTCCGGCTAAGGCGCTCGACGACCCATTGCGGGAGGAGCCGCCGAGACGCCGACCTTCCCCCGAAGGAGACTGCCCGCGTGACTCTCCCCCGGATTCACTGCCTGCGCGAGTGGAGGATTCGGTGATCTCTTCAAGGATCTTGCCGCCCAGGGGACGATCAGACCGACGACGGTAGAAGAGTAGGTAAGCCGACGAGGTAATGACGCTCTTGGGATCAATTGGTTTTGACACAGATGAATCTATACATGTCAGCCTCAGTTCCATAAGGATAGTGAAAATGCCAAAGTCTTACCATTATAATCGTTCCATAAGCCGGTCATAAAGTTCTTGGCATATGCAGTGTAGTGTCCGCCGCCCAGCCCACCGTAGTGGTTGTCCACCGCAAAGAGGTCGTAAATCAAGCTCTTGCCCTCGTCAGGTGCCTCAACCCGGCCAGTCAGGTCCAAACCCTCGACGGGAAAGTCAACCATGACATCCAGCTTATCTCTGAAGCCGCGGCTCGCGCTGAAACGCTTCAAATGCATAACGAGAATGTCCGGGGTCTTCCAGAGCTCGAATTTCTTCTTGGCGCGACGATGTTCTTTGCAACGGGGACAATACCACGCGTCGTTTTCTGACAAGATCTCCTCTTTGTTGAACTCATCCAAGCACTCATAAAGCGTGACACCCCTCTTCTTGCGTTTCTGCCGCAACATGCGCCGATTCTGCAATTCGGGGTCCGGTAGCCGGTCGATATGAGTCCAAGTGGCAGCACCCCGAACAGCATTACGATCCTTGTGGTCGCCGGTGAAGAGAGCCTCGTAAGCTTCTGTAGTCCAGTCCAGGACAATGGCCTCACCCGGACAGATCAGAGGACGTTGACGCTTAGGTTTCGGTGTGGTGGTACGCTCATTGTCGGCAAACATGTCAAGGTCACTGTCAGAGCCGTTTGCTGCAGCCAACTCGTCGTCACTCTCACTTCTCTCCTTTTTCGGCTTAGTGGCCTTTGACCTGATCCGCGAAAACATCTTCGGGTATTCTTTATTTTCGTCAATCGACGAGAAGCCTAGGGGAACGGCTTCATTCGTCTTTGCAACCTTGAGCTCGAAAAGGCTGTGGAACCTAGCCGGAATAGAGCTTTCGAACGGAGCCGCAGTGGAATCTTCTTGCGAGGCAGCGTCCGTCTGATCAGATGCATCGTGCATGGAAACGTCCACCATGCCTTCCTCACCGTCAACGGAGGCTGTTTTGATCTTGTCGTCGGAATCTGCATCGTCCTCGTTCATGACGACAGTGTCCGAATCCTCCGCCGTCTCCTGCTTCTCTTCCGGCACCACCTCGTTGAGGAAGTCCCGGGTGGTCATCGTGGCAACCTGAGCAAGGACCTTACGAAGGATAGCGTCATAATCCGTGGCCTCCTCCCGGTTAATAATAATATAAGAAGGAACTCCGAAGAACTGGCGCTCCGCGCGGTAGCCTGTCGGCCGCTGCCGCTTGTTCCGGTTGAAGATGGAGATGATAACCCGGTCTGCCTTGGGCGAATCAAAGCTTGGGATCTCATCATAGCTCGAACGGCCGTAAGAGTAAAAGCTCTTTGTCGTGGCCTTATCCGCGTCGTAGTTTGTCGGGACGGATTCAACCTCGAAAATACCAATCTCATCATTATCAGAAATCTGGCAATCGGCAATGGAAGCCTTGTTGTCAAACATCTTGTAGAACTTGCACTTGTAGATCTCTGACATGATCAATCGCGCAGGATCAGAGCCCGCTTTTTTGGCCACAAGCTCCTTAAGAGCCTGGACACTTTGGTTTTTATCCATTTCAATATCGATAATGATAGGCTTTTTGTTGAGCGGAAAGTAGAATATGGACTTGCTCCATAGATTCTCAATCGGGAGTTGTAGGGTGAGGTTGTTGAAGGGGTCGAAAATGATGCTGACCTTGTCGCAAACCGGGCAGACAAGAGTCGACTTGTACATACCAGCAAACAGATCTGTAATGACAGAGTCGTTGCGAGCTTTGTAGATGGCCCAATGCTTGTCAGCGAACTCCTTCAATGCTTCTTTGTTATGCACCATCTCGTCCGTAGAATCGGGCTTCTCGATGTACGGCTTTTTCTGGATTCTGTTCAAGTCCTCCTGCAGACCATCAAGGAGGAACAGGAGAAACTCCTGGGAATCTTGCTGGCCGTATCCTGAAAAGGCCGGGCCATAGCGACCGATGGTGTTCTTCAGCCGTCTCGGCGCAAATGACGATTGGCCGTTAACATCGTACATCGTGCGCAGCAGATCTGCATACGCTTTGGCCACGTCACCATTGTGCGCCAGAGGGTTGCTGGGATTGAGATCTTTCTTATAGACATCATCTTTGGGTGGTCAGCGAGGGCCCAAAACTAGTGTTTTGAGAGTTTACTTACTCAGGAAATAATATGTCAGCTCTTCTACGCTGCGAACGCATTGTAAGGCGGAGTTCATATAGCATGTGTTGCCCAGATTGTTCAATCCGGTATTGCCGCGAGGTTTGCCGTCTTTGCGTCTTCCTCTAATAGGTTCTGGAACTGGAGATGACCGGCCACTCGTCGCTGGACTTTTGGTCTTCAGTTTGGAAGACACGTTGGGCTTTGTACTGTCAGATGGCACACCGAGGCGATCTAGCGCCTTCTTGGACAGCTCCGACACCCATTCGGCATCGGCGGCCAGTACTCGCTCTTCGAGCACGACAATGCTGCTATCACCCAGACCTGCAAGGTCGAGCGTCATCCGGCCATTGTAGTTCGAGTTAGCAGTCTGGTCCTTGGCATCTTCCAGCAACTCTCTCTGAGACCCTTCCTGCAGGGAGAGGAAAGTATTAACGTCAAGGAGGAGACTACCGCCAGCGTTGGAGACAAGCGGCGAGAACGGCGCTGGGGAGGTGCTGCGTGATGCAGCTGGTGTAATCGCGGCGGACGCAGTGGCACTACCTAGGCCGCCCAAAACCCGCCAAACACGAACCTTGGCCAGGTTATCGATGTGGGCACGCTCCTTCGCTTGCTTCAACCATTTTTGGAAGTTGGTGTGCCGGCTAGAGAGGAGTTTGACAGGACCCATGTTCTTCTCCCTCAGTACGCTTGGGGTTGTCCCCTCAGCCGGGTTTGCGAGCTTCAGGATGGTGTGGATAGGGGGGTTGATCTCATACTGGAAGTTAGGGGCGTCGCCCGATGGATTGGTGTTGTGCACGTAGCGAACGATAGCGGGCGACTGCTCGGCCAGGCCGTACCACTTCATGATGAGGTCCCAGCCTGCCTGCGGAATCACTTCGTAGTCTTCTTGTATTTGCAGACCCGGGCGGAGGGGGATAAAAGGCTCGTTTTGTTCATCCTTAAAGCCGGTATTGACCGGATCGGTAACAAGGACGAGATCAGAGTTGTCGACGGGGCCGATTTCACCCTCCGCGGCTGTCTTCTCGATCGTGTCCCCATGGGTGGAGCTCCGAGCGAGAACGCGCTTTAACCACGCCATGGAAACCACATATCCCTTCTGGTTTTCCTCGAGCGGTTGCATCATGTAACATGTCACTTTTGCGACTTGGTCATCGAAGGAAGGGAACTCCTCATGCGATACAGAGGCTTCAGTTCTGGTATGCTCCTGTGTTCCGGCCACAGGGGTAGTGTAGGTGGACATGCTTGAGGCAGTCTGATTGTCGGATGCAGAGTTGTCATTCCCGGCGGACTCAGACCCTGTTGTGTCCATTTGATCAGGGTTGTCGGAACGTGACTGTGTATCCTTCTCTGGCTGCTCCGCTTTCATCTCGACGTCTTGCTCAGCCTCGGGCGCAGTCCGCTTGTTGCTCGGCGAGGCTGGCCGACCATCGCGCCCGGTCGGCGGGACACTCTGGTCTCTCTTTTCTTCACCGGACATGTCGGTCGCAGGGTCGCTGGCGAGAGTCAGGCCCGCACAGGCAGCTGAAGGATCGACCGAGTTCGTGGGGGAGTCCGGGGTGGGTAAACGGGAGTCCTTGGGTTGGAGGTTGGTTCGTAGTACTTCGTCTTGTAGATGGGCGGGAATGTAACGACTGGGCGGCGGGGAGGGTGAAGGGGAGCTTTTTTGGCTTTGGCTTTGGCTGCGGGTTGAGCCGGAGGCGGAGGAAGGGCGAGCAGCTGTCGAGGGCGAGCGAGAGGACGAGGAGTGACGTCTTCCGGCCTGCGAGGCAAACGACAAACCCGGAAGGGCTCCTGGTTTGCGAGGCTCCGCTACCTTGCGGCGCTTTGTGGAAGACGTCGTGAAGCGAGCCGCGCTCTAGGCAGCTCTGGGTAACACGGCGGTGGAAGTTCGAAATTAGGTGGAAAAGAAAAAGTGCGGATACTGGCAGGAAGAAACGGTGAACAGCAACAGCCTCAAATACCTGACTAAACAAAAGAAATGGCCTGAAGCAAGGAAAAATGGAGAGGATGGGAAAACTTCAAATCCGAGTCGATGAAAGGCGGGAGGCTTGCTACTGGGTACTAGTTGGTTCGTTTAGTGGCTTCACGCTTTAGTCAGGTCCTTTTGGTGGGGATCGCCTTATCCTCGCTCTTCTTGGTCTCCGTCAACACTTTCTTTCTCTTTCTTACTACTACTGACTACCGTCTTGCAAGATCCTTTGTTCTGGGTGGGACACTCTGATTCAATACAGCAAAAAATCTTTATTTCATCCAGTTTTTGTACTATGTTTTGGATTGTGTTATCCAACCCCTCAAGATGAACGAGTGCAAGCGAAAATCAAAACCATCAAATCAAAATGTCCAATTCAGAATTCCTTAAGCGCCTCGTCTCATTTCTTGACACTTTTTGTAGTGTCTATATAGGTCGTTTTCAGGCAGGAGATAGTCGACGTCAGCACGACACCCGTCTTGGGGGTCCTCCTCCAGGTTGGTTGCCACCACCCTGGCAATATCGCCCTGAAACACCCTCGTCAATATCATGCAGGTCTCGCAGAGGAGCAGTCCGCATCCAGGACTAGAACCTGCCGGAGAACATGTCCCACATTGGAAGAACGCAGGAGTCGGGCATAGACTGCACCATGCAATCTGGCGCGCGGACCCCGATGCCAGGCTGTTATAGGCAGCTATGTAGTCAAACGCTGCCGGATTAAGCCCGTCCAGAGAAGTGATCCTGTGTTCAGGACACTTGACAATGCTGAGACGTCTCCGAGTGCAGTCGACGCACATTCGGCTGGGCTCGTGGCCTTCTTGTGTATGACCTCCGGCGATCTCTTTGTATCTGCCATAACCGGAGTCCATAACCTTCACTGCTCGCTTGCCCAAGCCGATGATGCCGTAAGCAGGATTGCTGCACCAGTGACAGGGTTTCGAGGGCTGTGGTATGTGGTCGAAAGATACAGGATGCGCGAATGAGGTTGAAATAGTCCGCACCTGCGTTTTCGACTCTATTTCCATTACCTTTGGATCTGGGACGGGCGCAATAGTCTGGAGGTCTTCAGGAGCGCGCTGTGACGTATCTTTCATTTCGACGTCTTTTTGCATTTTATCCGTTGGACTTGCTTTCTGATAATCCGTCCCCTGCTGAGAATCTACTGTCCCAAGCTCATAACTATCAGCAGCATTGTCTTTCGCGTGCGTGTTTTCCGACGCGTCGGATGAGAAGCTGACTGTGTTGATGATATGAGGAGCTCCGGCAGAATGCTGTGTACTGTTCACATCGACATCGTTCTCAACCGTGTCTTTTGAAGTTGCCCCGTCTGGCTGCTGGCGATCTGGTGCGCTAGGTTCGTGGCCATTCTTTGCAGAATTGTCCCTGGCCGATTCACTTTTCAATCCCTGAGGCGAGTTCATGCCTTCATTCATGTTCTTGCCTTTCTTTTGTGGCACAGGCTTAGCCACAGGTTTCTCCAAACTCTGGTCCGTGTCCGTAAGTTGATTGTTCTCAGTCCCCTTGTCTTGGGCCCCCTGTTCTGCTGATATATCCTGCGTTATTCGATTGCTGAATTCCGCCGTCGAGTCTTCGGTTCTTCCAATTTCACCGCAGCCCACCTTTGTGGGCGCCTCGTTCGTGGTCTGACTTACTGGTGCCACAGTTGACTTTTGGGCAGCTCCGTTCTCATGGTCGGTCGGTGCATTTCCTTCCTCAGTCGCATGAATGCTCTTTCCCTTCTTCTCCGGTTTCTCGTCGGGTCCCTCTCGACTGTCGTCTACTGCTCCAAGTTCCTGCTTGGCGATCTGCATGGCAGGGGCATTGCTCGGCTTTGTATCGACAGTGGCTTCATCCCAACTAAATCCAAAGGGCGTCTCGTTGCCGTTCCGCTTCTTGTCGATCTCGGCTTGGTCATTTCGTGGATTGGGCTTCGATCCATGCGCAGTGGCGTTTCCATCACTATCTACTCGGGCCTCTCTCTGGACAGTACCTGACGCATCTCGGCCGCCGCATTCGATATCCTTGTCTCCACCGCCCCATTGCATAATCTCCCGTTGGATCTCATCAGGAAGCTGAGGCGTATTTCCTTTTACAGCTTTCGTTGCTGGGTCTTGCGACGGCTTCATTGGTTTCTGCGCAGCCGTGTCAAAATCGATCTCCACACCTCCCGGCCCTTGCCCATCATCTTCCTCAGGGCCTTCTTGAAAGATGGGCAAGGTAGCAAGGAACTGCCCACTAACGGGTTTCTTCTTCGCAGGCTCACCATGCGAAACCGACTGCCGCTTCCTCTTCACCTGCTTTCGTTCTTGCGCCGGGTCGTAATCCTCGCTATCGTCGTTGTCCTGCCAGGACGATCGCGTGCTCGCCATCTTTCGCTTCCGGAGACGATATCTCTCGCGCTCGACTATCTGCTGGACTAACTTTGAGGACGGATCGAGGAAGAGCCGTTTTGCTTGTGCGAGCCGTTCTGGCCCATTCGTCATCGGCGTTCTGTCTCAGGCGATGACTACTGAATGCGGGGCTGTATGGGCCAGATAGACGTGTTGCGCTGTCGTCAGGGTAACCTGTGCGATGGCTTCATGCAAAGAGGGAGAGACAGTACTTCAGAGGTTTGCGGGTTGATAATGCGGTTTGAAATACCAGGTTGAGTAAGGCTGGAGTTGCGGATTGCGAGGAAAGGTAAGGTAGGGTGTGTACGCCTTTCGACGCGTTCGATGCGATTTGGGCGGGCAGATGCGGCGAGACTTGGGTATTCCTCACCGTTGACCTTAGGAAGTTTGGTTAGGCAGATCGTACGAGGGCAAATTGTAAAGAAAGTTTGATCCTGAGAGGTCGAAGGCCGTCAAGAAGGGAAGATCGTGGAGGTCAGGGAAGTCAGCGTAGTCGAAGAGTCCCCGTGGTTAGAAAGAGTGCAGATATGAAGTGAGATGACCGTACCTGGCTGAAGACTGAACTGTTCGCCAAGTTCACGAAGGAGGGAGTGAGACATAAGAAGCAGCTTAAGGGTATTCAGGATGAGAATCTAGAGTTCTATGCTCTACAGAGAGGCTAGCAATGAACTAGTAGGCTCGACTGCCGATGAGAGGCATATCAGCTTCAAGTGAGGTATACGTATTCCCCCCTCCATCCACCGGCCTACTTCCAATCTACACCAAACCCACCCTAACCATGCCTCAACCAAACCGAACCCCCCGAAAGCCCCGCTTCAAAGAAGATCTCGACCTCGATCTCGATCTCGAAAAAGGCCCACCCGACCCTACCAGTTTCTACCAGCCCGCCAACAACCCTCCGGCCTACTACCAGCCCCCAGAACCCCCCATCGCCAGACCATGCATGCCGGAGACCCAGAACTCCCAGAACCAGGCGACGAAGAAAGAAAGGACCAGACGCATCTTCCTAAAGCCGTGGAAAGGTTCTTCCATCCCTCCTCTAGTCCTACCTATTATACCCATACCCATACCTACACTCAATCTCCCTATTCTCAAGCTCAGAAGGAAGGACAGGAAAGAAAGACTAAGCTAACGCCGGGAACGAGCATATGAGAGTTCAAGACTGTTTGTGTTTCAGCTGCTTCGCATGGATAAGACACGTCAAAGCGGCTATCGTGGATGCAGAGTGGGATGATTGGTGCTTACTGGGAGGAATCGTTCTTCTTGCGTTGGGCGCTTGTGCGATCTTCGGCTTGTTGGTCTTTTTAGCTGAGCGAGATGGGGATGGGAAGAAAAGAGCAGAGACTCGGAGAGTGAAAGAGAACACCAGGCTACTACTTACTAGAGTCAGGAAAAGTATAAACCATATGGTCTTCGGACCTGTTGCCCATGCTCTTGTGCCGGATTCCAAGCTCCGGACGGAATTCATCGAGCCAACAGTCGAGACCGAAGTTGCGTGTCCTGGTACGTATATTCGAGGATATTCTGGGGGAGGGGTGAGTCAGGGAAGAAAGTTTATCATGGATGGATTCGTATGCATCCAAGTTTCTTTCGCCGGCGAGATAGCATGGGGGATTTCAAAGAAACAAGCGCTGGTTCTGGATCTTGGGGTTCGTAACCTTCTAATATTTGAGATGAGTGCTATAGAAATACTCTCCGGATAGCTGGTAGATGAGCCTATCTCGAGACAGCGTCACTCAGTTAATGGACAAAGATGGGATATTGGAGCCATCAACTATTCTACTTAGTAGACAGCAGGGTGTGTGTGTGCTTCATTTCAAGAATCCCATTTCGCTTAGCCATAAGCGTCCATTAGCTAAACACCAGAATAGCAATAGCTAGGAAGTAGTATAACATCTCCAGGCTCCAATCTCCCAGACCTATCCCAATCTTCTTCCATTCAATGTGTAAGGCTATCCACCCTCCAGCTTTCCTTCGAATATCCTAAAGATACCCCCACGATTTCAGAATATCAATCGCAATCCCGTTGACAACCCACAACATACCAACTCCGAAAAAAATGGCAAAAGCTACCGCCGACAGCGCGAGCGAAGTAAAAACTGTTTTCTCTATCAGGGACCCAAAATCAACGCGGTTTCGACGCTGTTCAGGCTCCGGCCTTCCGTGGTGTAGGGGAAGAAGAGACTGGGATTGTTCTGTTCAGAGAAGGGATAAAACGTGAGCTTTATTCAGTCCAATGATCAGGGGAGAAGCGGTGATCCAGACTTACCTTGGGTTTCGTGGTGGTGATGCTCAGTGTTTCGTGAGAAAGAAGTGCCGGCCATGGTTGCTGTTCAACAGTGTTGATCTGCTTCTTGCTCCTTCGTGGGACAGGACTAGTAGTAAGATGCTGGTGGTTTCGGCGATGCTGGGGTATTGTAGACGGAGAAGTTTCGAGAGAGAAGTGTGCCATTGAATAAATACTTGCTGATGGAAATATCTTGCGACTTCAAAGTTTAAGCATTTGCTCAGGCGAACGGTGGTCGGGTCTACCTACTGCCTAGGTGATCGAGCTCCTCTACTGGTTCTAGAAATGCAGGAAACAATGGATCCCACTGACAGAACCAAAAAGGAAAAGTACTTGAATATCTATTTTAATTAAGAATCAAACAAAGCTTCTTAATAGTAATAAATCAGCTTGTTGCAGAATTCCGAAAAAGCTTTAGGAGGACAGCTATTCTATGATCAAGTCTGTTCTAGATGATACCTTAGCTAGGCTAGAGGCCAGTTCATTAAGGATCTAGTAGGTACTAGGATGAATACTAGGTAAGGTAGGTTTCTGAGATTGCCAATTCTGCATACCTTATTACCTGGAGTTGCGTAGATATAGGTATATAAGCATCGTTCCATGTGGCTGATTTCTTACATATCTCTCTACTACGGTGTCTCTGTTGCCCAACAGCACCATCTAGCATGGTCGGCTCTCTCCGATTTAGCATGCGAGACGGAGAAGTCAGTCAGTACCCACCTATTGTATCTCCAGCTCTTCACAGACACAGAAATTATGTCATGACGCAGTAGTAGACGCAGTAAGCATTTAGTGCTGGCGCCCGGGCGTCACGGATACCTTTACCGACGCTGATCAACACCGGGGCCTCGTCAACTTCAAGAATGCTCTTGTTCGCACATGTTTTCCTGGGTTCTTTTCATCCTTCCACTCACCAAGATGCTCTCATTACGGCTTCTATCCGTCGCGTCTATTGCATGTGCATCGTCCATCACCTGGAATAACTGCACGGTGGACAACTTCCCCAACTTGGCGAATCTAGGGGTTGACTCGTATCTCGACCAGCTTGGGAGTGCGCCCCATCTCGACTGCGGTGAACTGCAGGTTCCGCTAGACTGGAGTCGGCCTCATGGGGAGAATATCACTCTGGGAATGGCTCGGTACAGAGCCACCCTCCCCGGAAAGCGACTGGGGAATATAATCTTCAACCCTGGGGGCCCGGGAGGACCAGGATCGGTCTCGGCTTTGTCTCAGGCTATGGGAATTCCTTACTACACAAATGGGACAATGGACTACTATGACGTGATCGGACTGGATCCTCGTGGGATTGGGCTGAGCACAAGGGTCAAGTGTGACCCAGAGCTGTATAACAAGCGAGTTTCGTTGTTTCCGACCACCGAAGAGGAGTTCCACGCTTTGGTTGAGAAGAACTGGGCGCTTGGGGAGAGCTGCCGGAATCTAACTGGAGAGCTGTTCTATCATGTTGATACCACGAGCGCTGCGAAGGATCTCGAGGCGGTTCGCATTGCCCTCGGCGAGGAGAAGCTCAACTGGATCGGACTCTCCTATGGGACTCAGCTGGGCGGCGCCTATGCAGAGTTGTACCCCGAGAGAGTGGGACGCATGGTTCTCGACGGGATGTTGGATCATTCACAGTCCGAAACGGGGGTCATACAGACTGAAGTCTCGACCTACGAGGATGTCTTGAACCAGTTCTTTAACTGGTGCAACACCACTGCAACAGACGACGAATGTCCATTCAAGGGTCAGAACTTCCCCCAAATCTTCGATGACCTAGTTACTGCTGCCGATGAATCCCCAATTGACGCCCCCGGCTGCACCGGCGACCAAAGCGCCTGCCGCCCAACGGTCACTGGCCAAGATATTCTCCTCAGCACCCAGCCGCTCCTCGTCTACGAAGAATCCCAGGCCAAGCGCCCCAACGCCAACTGGCCAAACCTGGCTCGATACCTCAACGACAGCATTGCCGGCGACGCAACGGGCCTCTCGTCGAGCCTCGCAACATCCGAAACGGACCTGTCCTACCCCGATATCGCAATCGGCTGCCTTGACTGGCGCCACGATTCCTCCTCCCTCTCTGACATTCTCTACAAGCTGCAGCTAGCTTCCTACCTTGCGCCGCACACAAAGGGCGCTACTCAATCCTACCGGTACCAGGTCTCGTGCATCGGCTGGCCCGCGCCGCTCATCAACCCGCCTCATAGACTTAACCAGACCAGCATGGCCAAGGCCCCGCCGATTCTCATGGTCAATTCGTACCATGACCCTGAGACGAGCTATGTCTGGGCGAATACTATGCGAGAGCAGATTCCGAGCGGAGTGTTGCTGACCAGAGATGGGAATGGGCATACGAGTTATTCGTTAGGCGGGGAGACGAATGTCCTGATTGATGCGTTTTTGGTCAATGGGACGTTGCCGAGAAGGAATACAGTTGTTGATTCGTGAGAAGAGGGAGGATGGTCACGCAATATTTACTCGAGTCGAGCGCAACTCGCTTTTCCCGTATATGCATATTGGTATGCGGTTGACAAGAGGCTACCTAAGTGCTTGTGATCATCACGGACAAGGTTGAACAATCTGATGTGGGAAACATAGGGTACCGGTGTCCTAGCTAGGTATATATCTATATCCACCTCATGGATGTCGCATGTCCACGTTCATACAGCCCAACTCTGGAGCTACTGTATCACATCCTACACCTACCTACCACAGGAAGTGCCACCTACTATAGTACCTAGCTATTTATAATAGGATTCATCTGTATCTCCACTCCGCCATTTCATTCTCAAATCCCCCACCCTCTCGGACCTCTTGCTCCCCAACCTATTCACAATCTGATCCAACTGCACCTATTTCCTTTCCTCATTCGCAGTCTGTATTGATACATCCTGGATGCAGCTTGCTAACACTGTGATGCTCCCGTCTTGACTGGTCGTTTTGTGCAGCCATCACCGGGCAGTCGCCAGAATATACCAGAGTACAAAAGAATCTATTTTTTTAAGGCTGTTATCCTGTCCTGATTCTAGATTGAAAATTTAACTTGCTTGCTTTCCCTAGGGAAAAAAAATAAAAAAAATAAATCAATAAATATCTTGATGGTCAAGTTTCAGTTGTCTAACAGAAAACAGTGGAGCTATATCTAGGTCGCGGTGGTGGTAGTAGTAGTGGAGAGTCTATATTCTTAGAAATACAACACATCGTCCATTATGGACCCCAATGTTTTTTTCGATCTTACTCCTCCTGGTCCGTAGTAGGCCTCGGCGCATCCAAAGGCTTAGAGAGACCAACACGGTCCATGGTGCTGGTATACCTGATGCCGCCATTTACGCGGTCTTCAGACACGACAAGGTCCTTGCGGTTCGTATCGACGAGGAGGCGGATAAGGTCGGGACGCATGTAGTGGCCGCCCTGTATTTGCATCCCGTCCGTTAGATTGGGATTCATTAATATATATTAGGCTGAGATGACTGGAGCTGAACAGAAGCAGGCGGGGAGCACGTACAAAGTCAGCAAGGGACTTGCTCAGGTGGATTTCGTCGAGATCGATCTGGGACTAGTGAGCATGGTTTTACTTTGTAACCCTTGGGAAGGGGAAGGCTCTCTGATGGGGATGAAATAAAGGTCACGTACATCGACGTAGAGCAGACCCTGGAAGTCCTTCGCAGGATGAGGAACGAGGTTCTGTCCGTCGGGGCCAAAGATCCGACCGTGCCCGTTGTAGATGTCGGGATCCTCGAGCGGCTTGCCGGGGGGCGTGTTGAGCTTGATGCCCTCCTCGGTGATGGTTTGCCAGGGGGCGAGGGTGTAGGTGCCGGTCTCGATGGCGTAGGCGGGTGTGACCAGCTGAGGGGGCATTCATTAGCAAGAGTTTCTTCATCAGAGAGAGAGAGAGAGAGAGAGAGAGAGCACACGCATACATCACAGTTTGCCTCAGCGACATTCGTATAAGGGTCAGGGTAGTTCAGCGTCTCCTTGCCCGGGTACAACGGCCAAGCGGCGACGTGGACTTGTTCACCAAGCGAGGCAGCATAGCTCTTCATGAACGGGTTCATGTTCTCCCAGCAGTTGAGGTGGCCGACACGGCCGATCTCGGTCTGGACAACAGACTCGGTGGTGTCACCGGTGCCGTCCCCAAACACCAGACGCTCGACGTGGGTGGCGCGGATCTTGCGGCGATGGTTTAGGATCTCTCCGGTCGGGGAGATCAGCACCTGGGTAGTGTATAGGCTGGCGAGATCAACCTCGGAGTAGCCCAGCGAGACGTAGATCTTGTTGGCGCGGGCGGCTTCGCGGATGCGACGCATCTCCGCCGAGTCAGACGGGAGACTGTTCTCGCGGTACTTCTTCAGCAGCGGGAGGGATTCCTGGTAGTTGACTTTCCACATCCAGTAGGGGTATCCGGGGATCCAGAGCTCGGGGAAGGCAATCAACTTGCAGCCATTCTGACCGGCCTCGTTGATCCAGTCGATTGTCCGGCGTACCGATTCCTCGAGGTTGAACCAGCCGGGTTCGGCGTTGACGGCGGCGGCCTTGTATTTCTTGAGGACGGGGGTCATTTTTGAGCTGTCAAGATGATTTCTTAGAGAAGACTCTTTCGCGAAGATATCAGTTGTCTGTCAAACAAGCTGAGGATGAAGCTATTGAGGAAGAGTGAATGGACGGACAGGCCTCAGATAGAGACAAGCCCTGTCCTCTTTATACTTCAAATCTTGCTATGTATATCTCTCTATCTTCTCGGCTCCCGGTTCGGTGTTTGCATTCATTCATCTGGTGCCTGGAGTATGGCATGACGTGCTCCGGGGTTTGGAGATTTCGGGGTTTGACTTCAGATCACCTACAGCGTATTCCTATCTGCCAAATGCATTACCAGGTAGGTATGCCGACACCGGTCCTCTATCTTCACATTCCACAACAGTGCTTGACTTGCGGGGCCCGACTAATTGACCATACGCTCATAGGTACGATACCTAGGTTCTAGGCCAACTCCCTGCACCAGGGCGAGTACAGTACCAACCGCGGAGGTCTAAGCACGTCCGTCGGGATTTGCTATCCCGGTCTATTTGCAGACGGCGTGAAATACAGCCGGCGAAGCCAGTTGTATAGCACTTAGTAGGTATGTATATAGGACACGGAAACTTAGGATGGTCTAGGTATTGGATACTCGGGCATGCTATGCAGCGGCGGGGGGCTAATTCCCCGGTAAGACAAATTGCTACTTAAGTATTATGAGGCTGGGGCTGTCTTTAGAAAGTTATTTCATGGGGCTAGGTAGCTGCTATGATGGTCTTTTACGTCTCAACCATCTTGGCTGTAGGACTATAATATTTCTGCAAGTAGATATGTATTAGTGTAGCAACTGTGGTCCTCCAGCTGGATACAGTACCTAGATACAGATGGGCTCTTAGTAAATATATCCATAGTCTGGAAAGGATAATACAGGGAATATACTAGGATAAGCTATATCTAGCTCTATCTCTGTCTTATGCTAATCTTCTCTATATGTAGGAAATATATTACTGAAGGATATGACATGTTAGCAAAGAGATTAGATAGCCTTGGAAAGAGTTAGTTTTTGAAGCGATCTTCCTATTACGCTGTCAGGTCATGCTAGGAACGACCCTGATGGTGAGTATTGAGTAAGGATGAAGCACCAAGTAGGCAACGGGCTTGGTACCTATAGGAAAAATCATTCATCAAGCGAGAGACATGCTCCTTCCAGAACAGAGAACCCCGGAATCAACCCGCATAATAAGAACCACTAGGTATCTACAAATCATGCAACCACCCATTCATCTCTATGATACCTAGCAGTCTGACAGAGACAGCTACTACCAGTCATCAAGACCCCCAAATAAAATAAAGAAAGGCGCCAACGGAATGCACACAATCTTCAAAAGCATGCCCCCAAGGTGCCAGACGACCAGGGCAATAGTGCCCAGCACCCAGGCAATCGGGAGTGCCACGACAGCCCCCACGGTTATGGCTGCGGCCTGTCCGGTTTTAACGAGGGGCTTCATGCATTTCTTCAGTGTGCGGCGGAGACGGTCGCGCTTGCGGAGCTTGGAGGGGGCTTTGAGGCTCTTGAGGGTTTCGGTGGAGGTGGAGGTCTTCTCCTGTTCGTATTTTGGGGGAGAGACCAGTTCGAGCTCCGGGGCTGTGGTGGGTTGGAGAAGGTTGAGTTTTAGCACTTCGCTGATGATAGCCAGGTCATGCATGGCGGTGGTTGAGGTGTGGGTGGTTGGTGAGAGGAGTAGATGGTGACCTGGAAGCAATTTAGAGACGGGAGACTGCAGTGGCCGATGCAGAGGATGAATGATTAGTGGGGGTTAGAGAGAACAGACGGGCGAGAAGAAGAGAGGGAGGAAGAGGGGGAGAGAGGAAGGTTAATATTTGTTTGACGGTTGGAACAGGCGTCAGTTCAGTTGTCTCAGTTGATCAAAAGATCTGAAACATGCCCATCTTGCCATGGCCACATTCACAAAGAATCAAAGTCTACAATAGCAAGGCTGAATCTAATAAAGAGCAAGTTGGCCTTAGCGGTGTCTCGACATCAATACGCTGCGGGCCGGCTTTGTCCTGTCTACAGCTAAGGTTGCCCTGCTGCGCTTCCTCTTATTCAAAGCAGCCTCCAGCTTTCTCTCATCATCGGTTCCTTGTTATTTCTCCCCTTGCTCGCTCCCAGAGGTCCGCCAACACAAGCGCTGATCATCACGAGGAGAACTATAACAGCAAGCACCCAACACCCCCAACTCCTATCTCCTCACGATCCCCCATCTGCGGCCGCCGCTGTATTTGCTTTAGGTCCTGCAGACACCATACAGAAACTGCACTTCATAATATAATATAAACTAGGGCCCATTAACTCTCAGCACGAAAAGAGTCACACTCTCAGGCAGGCTTGGGGAGCGAACGGGTGTCCTTGTTTTCCGTCGGGTATTGCTTAGCTCGGGAATGAGTATATATAGATTCCTGGGTGGTATTTTAATAGATCTTGCATCGGCATGGCGAACTCGCCCCACGGGTGGTTCTGTTCGTACTTGTCGAAACTTGAGGCGCTGGGCTCAGTGTGGTGGTGGTGGTGGTGGTGACGATGATGATCTTGATGATGATGCTGCTGCTGCTGGAAGCCATGTGAATGGCTAACAAGGTGTGAATGACTGCCGGGGCTTAAATAACTTGAGCCTGTACCATGGTGCGAATGGCTAACATGGCCTGAATCTCCTCCTCCTCCTCCTCCTCCTCCTCCTCCTCCTCCTCCTGCTGCTGCTGCTGCTGCTGCCGCTGAATTGCTGCCACTACACATGATGTTAGCTTAACAGGCTAGATGAGATGAAGAATGACGAGCAGTGGCTGTCAGGGGCCGGTTGAAAAAGGAGCGGCTAATATGCACTTTGAAGTACCTGTCTGGATCTAGAACCAGTCGGGTGCGGGCCTGGTTACCTAACTTTTTTTGGCCGAGTTTAAATGGACGTCACGGCATCTATCTCCAGGGCATCCATCTTGCTTCTGGCCTTCTATGCCTGACGGCGAACAGTATATCCGAAAACCCAGCCATGGTCCTGTTCCATGTCAGTGGAACAATATCCCGGGGGCTCGGAGGCGAAGTCCACGTGGTACAGGTCTATCTCCACATCCATTTCTACCTAAGGTAATTCGCATGAGATAGTTCCGTGTCTTAAGGACTAGGTCAGTCATGAGTAAGCTGGATTATTATCTACCGCAGTGATGAAAAAGTGCTTACTTAGGGGGCATACAAGGAGAATGAGCTAGATGGGAAAACCATGACGACATATACTTTCAGATACCTAGGTAATCCAGGACCTCTCCCCAGAACGGCAGAGATCTGTGTCTATTAAACTACTATAGAGCGCTTTGCAGTTGCGAGGCGCTTTGCAGTTGCGAGCTAGGTATATCAGAATATCGGACCTTTTCGGACGCAAATCTCTATGGGGAATTTGGAGGGAGATAGGTATCTATCATGACCGGGGGCATAGCTCGAACCAGAATGGACTCATGGTGGCATATTCAAACCTTTTATTTAGATTGCAAGTCAACCATATTATTGCTTGTATAACTGGCTAGGTGGTTAGGTGAACCCCCGAGTAAGAATAGTTTTCGGCGTGCCGGATGTTGATTCCTGGACACCGAGCTTGGAATGCCGGGTTAGGGCTAAGGTTTAGCAGGTGGCAAGACGACGACGGACTTCGGATCCGCAGCAACATATTGCCTGACTAGCATAGAAGAAGTAAATATCAGTTATAAAGTCGTATTAACTAATACAAGACGGATATTCAAATTCCCAGTCACACTTCGCGGCCGTTAAATGCTATTGCTGTCCATGTTGAAATAGAAAAAAAAATTCAAAAAGACGCCGCCCAATGTCCATACACTTTTCCAACACCGAACCGAAGAGACGCTGCATTGCATGGACCGAAATAAAGAAGAAAAGCCGTGAAGAAGAAACAAGCCAACGCCAACTGAAGGGTATCCGCCATCCATCAATAAATGCAAGTCATTAGATTAGATAAGTCCATAATGGTAGATTAGCTTTGGAAGCTGTACATCCGCACTTCGCAATCTTCGCTTCCAGTGGCGAAACGGCTGTCTCCGAGGCCAATGCAAGTCACCGGCCCGGAGTGTCCAGTGAAAGTCCTCTCGCATTTTCCCGTCCTGGGATCCCAGATCTTAATCATCCGGTCTTCTGCGCCGGACACAATGCGGAGAGTGTCGGCAGCGAGGGCCCACACGCCTTCCAGATGGCCAAAGAACGTGCGCAAGCACCGCCCGGTAGTGGTCTCCCACAAACGGATCGTCGAGTCCAGAGCACTAGTGACCATATACCGTGGCGGCGCTGCACGACCGTTTTCGAAGGAAGGTCCAAACGCGGAAGACTGGTTGTAAGTGGAGTTCGGTTCCAGCCCCATGGAAGCTTGGAGTGAAGGCGGGTCGTTGTCACCAGAGGTGGTGCTGACATTGTCGTTCTCGCACTCGGCGTCATGGTCTTCGAATTCGAACTCCCGCGGGAGGGGAACGACCTGTTGTACTTGGCCCACATGTCCGTGGAACGTTCGAATGCAGGCCTTTGTGTCCAAATCCCAAAGCCGCACCGTGCAATCGTCCGATGCCGAAAAGACGGTCCTGGACGGTGTATCTACCCTGACCGCGTTAACCCAGTCGGTATGTCCACGAAGAAGGAAGGTCGATTTGTCCTCAAAGTTCCAGATTTTGACCGTCCTGTCGACAGAGCCAGACGCAAGTATCGAAGCATCGAAATGCAGACCAATAATACCGCCACGATGGCCGGTGTACGTGGAGATGCACTCCCCAGTACGCCAGTTCCAGACCTTGATCGTGCGATCCATGCTGCCACTGATCAACTTGGTGTCGTCAAACTGCAAACAACGGATCCCAGACTGGTGTCCCGTAAGCGTGCGCAACTCCTCCCCGGTTTCTGTGTCCCAGATCTTGATTGTCGTATCATAAGAGCCGGTGGCAAGGATATTGTCTTCAAACTGCAGGCACATGACTCCATTCGTGTGGCCTTTGAACGTTTTAATCGAGCATCGCCCGTATTTCCAGTTCGTGCCAACCTTGAAACGATCCTTGTATACCTCCTTCCATGGTCTGTACCGAGTCTTGTAAAAATCTTCGACGTTTTCCGGTCCGGAGTTTAACGACGAACAATGGCGTTTGACGATAGCAACCTCCGGACTGCATTCGAGCTTGCGCTTGCCGGTAGTTGAAGTATCGACTGTCGTCTCTTCCTGAGGCTCCGGCGAATGAGGTTGGGTTTCCATTTTGCCCATGTCCCAGTTTGTAGCACGGCGCTCAATCTCACGCTTCGATTCGCGCAGCCGTTTGCGATCGAGAAGCGGAAGTCCCCAGCCACACTTCTTACACTTGCGATGAATATGTTGTTCGCACATCCTGTGCCAGACCACATCGTCATCCGCCAATGCTCTCCACCCTCGCGAAACCTGAGCGGCCTTGCACAGGGAGGTGGTATCCAGATAACAGAGGATTTTGAAAGAGATCTCGGGAGGGAGGGCGGTAATAAAATCAATGCGGATGAGGTCGCGAACCGTAGCGGAGATAAACGACAGCTGAGGGAAACAGCACTGAGCCATGATTCCTTGGAGGAGGAGTTTTCGATGTTTCGCAGGCGCCGCCGAGAAAAGAGACCAGACGTGTGAAATACTTTGTTGATCGCTCCGCGGGAGTGTTTCCAATTCCTTGTAGAATATTAGCATTACTGCAGGACAATATTGACAGGGAAAAGGCGATCCCTACCCGTTGTAGCTTATCCATGGATGGTTCATCTGCCTGTCGTCGGCATTTGAGGTCCGGTCGATGGCGATAGCAGTACCTGGAGTTGGCGCTGGTGAGTTCAGCCGGTAGAATATTTTTAGACCCTAATGGGGCATATTGCTCAGGGATGTGTCTGGCCAGGAACGGTGCAACATTCTGATGTGCAAGCTTTGCCGGCGCCTTCGTCACATTACCGAACCCGCGGGACTCGTGTTGACGAACGTCGATTTGAGCTTCGATCTCTTCGCCACTATGATGGGGGCCGAATAGGGACTTGAAAGAGCTCTCGGGACTCTGCGATTTGAAACTCGTATCGTCGTCTGATCGACGTCGTTCCGTCAAAACATGAGTAGTGGCGTCGTTTTGGGCGAAAGACATTTCGGATACGCTCTGGGTTATTTCGAGAATCGAGCAAACGTCCTAGGTGGTGATATCCCGCCGAGGATTGCTCGATGAAAGGATAGCGACCGCAGCCCAAGGTGAGACACAGTCGTGCCGGATAGGACGATGTCGTATCGTGATTCGAGATAAGAGAACCTTGGTGGCGGAATTGGGGAGGTTCAGGCTGGTCGGGAGAGGAAATCGCAGGCTTTCAACGAGGCGCACCAGGGATCGGGAGCAGGGGTGGGATCTTATACAGGGTCAAAAAGGAGGCAAAATCCTGCCAGTAAATATAATAGCCAGTTTCACAATTGAGGAGTTGTGAGATGGCTCATCAATCACGCAAGTGCAGGAGAGTATCGCCGTTGCTCCACTTGACTCTGGCTCGTGCTATCCTGGGTCCAGCACGTGATGTGATGGCGCCATAAGGACCCATCCTGACACCAGCCAAAGCTTTCCAGTTAGTCTCTTAAGTGTTGGCACTATTTTTACTTGTCGCTGTTCAATTAGGATTATTATATTATTGCACTATGGAGACATTATTCTGGCCCTGGCCAAATTGCACCATGGGGTAGACCAGGATGCACGTCAGATCCCCTGAATTTGCTGGGTTTCAAGGTTCAGGGACGTATTCCAGCTCCACTCCACTCCCAATGAGTCTACCCCGGGCTACCCTTCCTTCGGTGCCGCTGCCCTCTGCGATGCTAGGACGTACAGAGATACCCATTCACCTTTGGTCCGACGGATTTCAGCTCAGCCACACCTTAGTAGAGACTTTGGATCTCCCTGCAAATCTTCTCCGCGGTTGGGTCAACGCACAGGTCCCAGTGGTCGATTTGGGAGTAGTACAGGCCAGCTTGACACTTCACCGCTGTTAGCCTGTAACTTCGCTGACTGAAATGTTGGTGAAATGTTGGCATCCAGCGGCCTGGTAAAGCAAGAGCATAGCTCAATTAGCACATCTGATTCGCGCTCGATGTGCTCATTGAAGCTAAAGATTCGCATTGCATTCCTCCAGGTCATTGAACGAGAAGCCTGGTATGTATCACTCGCCGACTTCAGAAAGCCAGAATCATACCAGCTTCGTATATGGAGCTTGGAAATAACTTCTACATCTGCGGAAACTCTTTCTCTACCTTATACTTTGGCCAAACTGAGCGTAGATTTAAGCTCCAAATCACGGGAGCTGTTGTCTCACGTGACTATGATGCGTTGTATCTTCGACGACTTTAGGATAGAGCGGGGAATATTTCAATTCCACAACTAAACCTATACCAAAACGCAGTTTTCCTAACATAGTCCGCTTCTGTCAGTTCGACAGCTCATATTTCGTGACACCTCACCAACCTCGCTCTCGCTCCCATCACCATGTCAGCACTCGGTTCCCCATCGGGATCCAGCGGTGCGCTTCCGCCTGCCGAGCCCCTCCAGAATCATCAGTCTGGACCACCTCCCTTGGAGGCTTTAATCTCTCATCTTGTCGCCGCAAAGAGATCTTTGTCCTCGATTAGTCATGTGTGGCGTGCCAACGAGATTGTTACTAGCGCTCGGTCTACGCTGGAGGAATCGGTGGTGGTATCTGCGCGCACAGGATTCTTACGCAGTGGCCTTAATAATCAACTCCGGCTTCTCTACAGCGTGCGAGCTGAGGTAGAGGAAATATCCCTCAGGGGTCGCTCCGAGTTTGCTGGCGCTCTCAAAAACCTCGATGCAGCTGATGCGCGGCTCAAAAAGACCCTTGGAATGCTCCGAGAAACAATCGTGCATGCCTCGTTCCGTCCCGAAGGAGAAGAGCCTAAAAGCCTACACGACTTTGTGGATGAGCGTGGGGTCGAAGAGCTCCATGCTACGTTAAAGAGCTCGATCGATCGGACGAATGCTGCTCAGGCGGAACTGGACGCGTCCAATTATGCATTCGATGATGAGCTGCAGGAGATCAAGAAGGCGTTGGGCGCTTACCGGGCTGCGGCCAAATTGGCATCCTCTCGCTCTTCGGTCTCTTCATCAAGCTCGCAGTCTGGGTCCAGTTCGAGTTTGCCGTCTCTGTCTCCAATGCCGTCGATGGTGCATTCGCTTGAAATGCATGCGCAAGAAATGGCGAATCTGCTAGAATCATTGGTTCGCCATTTCGATCTCTGCGTCACCGCCGTCAAGCATACGGAAGGAGGAGGGGCTGCAGCCAAGTCCATTACCGGTGACATGCCTGCCGGCGTGATGAATAGCCGAGGTGGTCCGAATATCGAAGACGATATTAACGCTAACCTAAACGCACCACTGGACCCCCTGACTGGCTCTGAGTATCAGGAAATGGTAAACGTCATCATCAATGACGCGGCTGAGGCGGAGGATGTCGTGATGGAGATCCAAGACCGTATTGGTGAAATGGAATCGGTCATGGAAAACTTACTAATCCAGCGGGATAGCTTTTCTTCTCTGTACAACGCCACAAAGGACGTTTTTAGCCATCTTTCATCCCTTGCATCTACTCGCCTACCCGGGTATATCGCACAGGCTCACAGTTTCACTGCTGTATGGAATGAGGAACACGACCGTATAAAAGGCGGGCTCGCGGACCTCTCGGACCTCAGCTCCTTGTACGAAGGCTTTCTTGATGCATACGACGGCCTGATCGTCGAGGTTGCACGCCGAAGACACGTGCGCCATCGTGTTGAGAAGATCCTCCGCGACGCTCGCCAGAAACTCGATGCTCTGTATGAAGAGGATGTCAACGCGCGGGAGACATTCCGGGTAGAACAGGGCGACTACCTGCCGTCTGACATATGGCCTGGACTGAGCCGAGAACCAATGCGTGTGGAATTCCGCCGTATATCGGGAGGCACTCTCAAAGGAGTCCTTGAGGAGAACCCTGACCAAGGCCCTGCGGAAGTTGAGCGTCGTGACCAACCTGTCCAGAGCTGTGATGCCTCTCATGATGGTGAAATCATCCCTGACTTACCAAAGTCGCTTGTTGAGCAGGCTCTTGCCAGACTAAAGAGCAAGAGACGATATGCAGTTGACCGCCAGGAAGCTTAAGCTATTGCAGTGGGTAAATGGCTTACCCGTTTTTCCTCAGGCCGGATCGTACACAGGTGGTAATGTTATCTTACATCTACTTTATCTAAGCGACCAAATATCTTTTGTCAAGCGACCTACGTGATGAACTTGAGTCAGGCTTCGCCTACACTGATCCCAGTGCTCATCGCAGTAAGCACATACCAGACGTATACTCGAGCATCACTGCCGATGTACACGCTGTGCATGCCCTGCCAGCCTGGAACGATGATCAAAGAGAGCTCTGATAGGTCTTAACCTCTAGTTTAGACACGGCCCATCCATCAGATATCCATATTATCAGAACAACCAGGTAGCTACTAAGTAGCAAGACACTTACATCTTCCACGTCTCCCTCACTTCAAACGCTTCCTCATAAATCTCCGTCCACGCCAAATTCCTCCATCTCTCCGGTCTCTCAACCGCATCCACAAAATGTTTATCGCCAACACAAACTGCGCCACCCACTTCTGCGCATTCATATCTTCACATCCGGTTGTCATCAGTGTCACAAGCACACTCCCAATCTTCCCTTCTCTCTAACCATGCCCCTGACCACTGCCATCCGCACAACCCCGGTTCTATCCCTCAACCACACACAGCAAACTCCACACACCCTCATACACAACCTCTCGATCCCACCGCACACTGTCGGGTGTCCTCATCGTCGGACAAATCCCCAACCACTCACCCCCATTTGTTTTCCCCATTAGCTTCTCCGGAAACGGAACACGCGTGCAATCCCCGGCGGCGCAAACCCGAGGTATTTCTCAAAGAGCACAGCCTGCAATGTTTTCGTGATGCAGAGGGCGCGAGAGATTGAGTCGTCGAAGGAGCCGTCGACGCGGCCGTTGGAGTTTCCCGGGGGTGGGGGGAGGGGGGAAGATGATTAGGGTGAGTTTTGTGGGGCCTGGAAGGGACCTAGGATAGGGAGGTGTTCTGGATTATTATGGGGATATCTGGGGATGAAGACGAAGTACCTAGGGATAAGTGGGCCAGTAGGTTGGGAAGGCGGCGTTGAGGACATCGATGTGATTTTTTCTCCATGCAGAGGTTGACCTGGATGGTTGGGATGTTGCTCTTCTTAGGTTGTTGTTTGGGGGTGGCATGGTGCTGGTGCCTTGTGGGGGTAAGGTAATCTAGATCTGTCAGTCTGGAGCAGTCGAGTTTGTAAAGTATTACCAGTAGGGAAACAGCTAAGTTGAATGGAATCTGGTTATAGGCTGGCTTGCTGAGTCTAGGTAGCGTTATATGAGAACCTTGGAAGGCAGTAAAGATCGCCCTTGCCCTGTTGCCTTCAGATCAAGTTTGCTATGTTGAGTCACAATTTTATATATATTTCGATGGGAGTTCGACAAGGCGTCCACACTACTTAGTCCCTGGTTGTAAGTTAAGACGCCGATGACTCGCATAATCTAACCCAGCCTTAACTACACAGCTACACAGCTACACAGCTACACAGCTACACAGCTACACAGGTACATAGGTACATAGGTACAGTCTGCGTCACCAAATTCAATCTATAGTGTACTACAGCACTAGTAGTAGGTAAGTAGTTATGCAGTATATGCAAAGGCAATGCTTCCCAGCCCACAGCAGAGAACCTAGGCCCTTGGAACTTGGAAGGCCGAAGCAGCTCCTCCACAACGGAACCTAACCTTCCAAGGTTAAGGTTGGGTGATTTCAAGGTTGGAACCAATCGCAACCCCGCAGTGACATCTTCACCATCCACCATCCCCGGCAGTATAAAAACCACAACAATAATCTCCCTACCCCTACTCAACTACTACTATTCTAAACAGCCCAAGCAGCCCAAGCAAAAAGCTTAAAAAACCACATCTCCAAAATGACAGAAGAAATCCCCTGGCACGCCGCCTTCCCCACGCCCCGCACAACAGAACCCGCCTCTCTCCCCCGTGAAACGGTCCTGCACTGGCTACGTGAGGGCAAAAAGCCCGGAGTGGATTTCCTCCTCGTCGACCTCCGCAGAACCGACTTCGAGGGAGGCACGATAAAGGGCTCGTTGAATTTGCCTGCGCAAAGCCTTCATCCGACGCTGCCGACGCTGCTGGCGCTTGTGAGGAGCGCCGGTGTTAGGGATGTGGCGTTTTATTGTGGTATGTTTCTACTTATCTAGGTTTTATATTTTTTTTTTTTGGAAGGGGAGATGGAAAGGGGGGAGGGATACTGGGTTTTATTCCGGGAAGATGGCTGATTTGTTTACAGGGTCGTCAATGGGTAGAGGGACGAGGGCTGCCGGGTGGTTTGCGGATTATCTCCAGGATCAGGGAGTCTCGGAGGATGAGGTGAAGAGTTGGAGGTTGGAGGGAGGTATTAAAGGGTGGGTTAAGGCTGGGGAGGAGTATACGGCCTTGATGGAGGGGTTTGATAGAACGGTTTGGGAGAAATGAAGGACTAGTCTCTATGCTTTTGGTACATTGGTGATAGATGCGTGAAACTGGATCTTGTATTCCTTCGGCGAAAGATATCGCGAAATTCTAGTTATATCTATGTCGGCTTCCGAAGGAAGCGCTCAAGGGGACTGTGCCCCGTTCTGAAGGCACAGGCCGAATAGACGGACCCGGCCTACCGGCTTGGAAGCGGATTGGATGTGGTCCAGTCCATCAAGGAGCCACTTGTATCAATAGCGCGGCAGCTATGGCCGAATAGAGGTGGATGTGCGTGCAGTCGTGCACAGGCTGATATTAGTGTAGCTGCGAAGTCTTCCGCTCACTTGTGTTTTCTCGAGGACGAGGAGACCAGGCGCTTCTTCAAGTGCTTTGGCATCTTGTTGGCCCGCTTCTCGCGCTTCTCTTCCTTGACTTTGTGTTTGTGTTCCCGCTTAGCGTCTTTATCCTCGAAGCGCTTTCCCCGAGGGGCTTTCTTCTCGAAAGGATCCTTCTCATCACTCCCTTCCTCAGAGTCAGAACCGGCCACAGATACGCCACCGCTAACATCTGATCCGGTCTCCTCTTCATCTTCTGCAGCTGCAGACTTTCCACGGGCGAGGAGATCCCGGTAAACAAGATCATCTCCCTCACCGGCGTGTACCTTTTCAGCATCACGTTCAAAGTCGTATACCTGATCCAGAGTCTGAGGGATATACTGTTGACGGAAGACAGCAGTATCCACCTCATCATTCACGTCAGGTTGGATTGTGAAGAGCTTTTCCACTGCGTCATTCATCTCGTCTGAGACAGTGGTTGGTCCGTCGCTAGAGATGATGAACTCGAAGACCGTCCGTTCGGAAAGGGTCTCAACGCCCTTACGGCGGAAAAAGTCGCCCACATTCTTGATATCCATACGGAGGAATTCCAAACTGCGCGGGTGGTCGTGCTCGACACTCTGACTGACATCGATAACATACAGCTTATTGTTGTGGTACAGCGTGTTGTATTCGCTCAGATCGGCGTGTACCAGGTGGCAGGTCTGGTACATCACACGCATGTACCCCAAGAGTTCAATGTAGATCTCCCGGTATTTTGCCTCCGGGTCGGGAACATTGAACTCAACATCCTTCAAACGAGGAGCAGCCAGGCCCTTGGAATTTCCAACAAAGCCCATGACAAGGACGTGAAGCCGCAAATTGATAGGCTCTGGGCAAGGAATACCAGCAGCGTATATCCTTCGCAGGTTGCGCATTTCCTTCTCAGCCCATAATTTAACCATCGCGCGATTGTTGCTCTTACTGTAGCCTTGGCGGAATCGGAACTCTCCCGTAACATATTTATCTCTGTCCTTGAAGACCAAAATGCTTGTCTTGTAAACCTTGATGGCGCGGTGGATCGGAGGGGCATCGAGATCGTCCTCCGGAAACAGCATCGCGTGGTAGACATTGGCTTCTTTACCAGTTGATAGACAACCGTGGATCTCGGATACGATATTGCGGTTAATCATCTGCAACAGGATCATGCGAGTCCGAGGGTCCAACACCTGCTCGGAGGTAGCCCTATCTGCCTTGTCGGCTCCACGCTCGCCACGCACTGCCAGCCCTGACTGCATATCATCGAGCTTGATCTTTGCAGCGTGACGAGTCAATGACTTGACCTGATCGTCTACTGATGCGTATGTATTGACCGTCGGCTTCTGCGTGTTCGTCTTCGGGTATGTCCATTTTGGAGCGTTTGGATCGGCGGCGAGCTCGTTCGTTTTCCGTTGACGATTGTAGGCTTTTGTAAGGTCTGCAGGGTTGGATGAGTGGAAGTCATCTGCATCTAATTCCTCCTCAAAAATGTCATCGTAGTAATCGTCCTCTTCGTTCCCTCCTTCGTTTTCTTCTGGCATCACATCTTGCCCCGCCACGGCGGGGACTGTGCCATCAGGATTCGCATACCCTCTGTTGGGGACATATGTGTGCGAAGGGGCTATGCCGTCGGCGGGCGACACTGCTTGGGTTTTAGAAGCTGACATGATGTATATCAGCTCGGAAATTCCGTCACATCCAAGGTTGTCGGATATATCAATTGTGTCGACAAAATTCGGACAGAAAAAAAAGTACCTTTACCTCCATTGCAGTCTGATGTATATCTGCGCTCATTGGACGGATTACTTGTGGATCATTATTGCTGACCGCCCGGCAGAACCCCGCTGGCGGAAGAAACGCGTTTACGAGACAAAGTAGGAGGGTATGCGCGTGGTCGAGGTCGAGTGCTTCTATCGTCGCATGTCGAGGTCCTGACAGAGCAGGTCCCCAGGAATTATCTGAACGTGACTCTTTCTTACTACACTTTGCTGACACTGTCGGCGTCCCCGATCTCGGTCCTGGCGGTTGCATCTGCGTGATGCTGTAGAGCTGTGGTTACTTGAGTTTTTCGCGTCGTGTCGGTCACCTTGACGATGTACGTCAAGCAGATTATCATCCAGGGCTTCAAAAGGTGAGTCGTCCGGTGGAGTCGCGTACGGCGATCATGGATTTTGGAAGTCCTTGAAGCTCACACGGTCTCGGATATTGTCCAGCTACAAGGACCAAACAGTCATTGAACCCTTTTCGCCGAAGCACAATGTCATCGTTGGTCGCAATGGCTCCGGAAAGAGTAACTTCTTCGCGGCCATCCGGTTCGTTCTCAGCGATGCCTATACCCATCTAGGTAGAGAGGAGCGACAGGCTCTTTTGCACGTATGTGTGGGGCGCCGCGGTGTTCACTGGCTGGATCTGACAACATATAGGAAGGTTCCGGATCCGCAGTCATGTCGGCTTACGTCGAAATCATATTCGACAACTCGGACGACCGATTCCCTACCGGAAAGCCAGAACTCGTACTCCGCCGGACGATTGGTCTCAAGAAAGATGAATATACTCTGGACCGGAAAAATGCGACGAAATCGGACGTGATGAACCTTCTGGAGTCTGCCGGCTTTTCACGCTCCAACCCCTACTATATCGTGCCACAAGGTAGAGTCACGGCTCTGACTAATATGAAGGACTCCGAACGGTTGAACTTGTTGAAGGAGGTCGCGGGAACGCAGGTCTACGAAGCGCGACGTGCTGAGTCGTTGAAAATTATGCACGATACTAACAGCAAGCGGGAGAAGATTGACGAGCTGTTGGAGTTTATCAACGAGCGCCTCTCTGAACTCGAGGAGGAAAAGGATGAATTGCGGAATTTTCAGGAGAAGGATAAGGAACGGAGGTGCTTGGAATATACGATTTATTCTCGCGAACAGCATGAGATCTCAAGTTTCCTGGACAGTCTTGAGGAGCAGCGACAAACTGGTGTTGAGGATACAGATATCAACCGCGACCGTTTCATCCAGGGCGAGAAGGAAATGGCCCAGGTCGATGCAGAGATTGCCGAGTGTAAGCAGCAGATTGAGTTCCTCAAGGTGGACAAAGCGCAACTGGAAGATGAGCGGCGTGAAGCCTCGAAAGCTCTTGCCCAGGTGGAGCTACAGGCCAAATCGCTCTCCGATAATCAAGCCGCTGCCCAGGCACTGAGAACACGCCGTGACGAAGATCTGAAGACTGTGCAGACTGCGATCGAGGAGCGCCAGACCGAACTTGACGAGCTCATTCCCCGTTTCAATGCAGCAAAAGATCAAGAAGACGATGCTAAAGCGAAGCTGACCGAGGCGGAGACGGTTCGCCAGAGATTGTACGCCAAGCAGGGCCGGAATTCGCGTTTCAAGAATAAATCAGAACGGGACAAATGGCTGCAGGCGGAGATCAAGAATAATTACACCTCTATTTCTAGTGTGCAAGCTGTCCTGTCACAAACTCAGGAAGATATTAAAGAGCTCGAGAATGGAATTGCTTTGCTTGAACCCGAGACCGAGCGTCTGCGGCAGCACATTGATGGAAGGGGTGATACCATTCAGTCGGTCGACCAACAGGTCCAATCTGCCAAGGACGAAAGAGACCGACTGATGGACCAGAGAAAGTATGCTTATTCCGCCGCCTGGTGAACCGCAGTCAGCGTAAGCGAGCTAACAAGTCTTTAGGGAGCTCTGGCGGGAGGAGGCAAAACTTGACTCCATTTTACACAACGCTTCAAACGAGGTTGACCGTGCGGAGCGCAACCTTTCCCAGATGATGGATCACAATACTAGTCGTGGCATTGCTGCCGTGCGGAGAATCAAGCGACAGCATAACGTGGAAGGCGTGTATGGAACAGTCGCAGAACTGTTCGAGGTAAACGACAGATACCGTACTGCTGTTGAGGTCACAGCTGGGCAGAGTCTGTTCCACTATGTTGTTGATACGGATGAAACAGCCACGAAGGTTCTTGAAATTCTCCAACAGGAGAAAGCAGGCAGAGTCACCTTTATGCCCCTGAACCGACTCAAGAGCAAGCCTCTCAACATGCCCAAGGCCAGCGATACAATCCCGATGATCGAGAAGCTGCAATACGACCGTGCATACGAGAAGGCCTTCCAACATGTATTTGGCAAAACAATCATTTGCCCCAACCTTCAGGTTGCGTCGCAGTACGCCCGAAGCCATGGTGTCAATGCGATCACACCCGAGGGAGACCGGTCGGACAAGAGGGGTGCTCTTACTGGTGGTTTCCACGACTCACGGCAATCCCGCCTCGATGCAGTGAAAAACCTCACCAAATGGAGGGATGAGTATGAGAGCAAGAAGAGTCGTGGAACCGAAATCCGCACAGAACTTGAGAAGCTAGATCAGCTCATCACGAGGGCTGTAGGTGAACTGCAGAAACTTGAACAGCAAAAACATCAGGTTCAGAATAGCAGTGGACCTCTACGGCAAGAACTTAGAAGCAAGCGTGACCTCTTGCAGAAGCAGAATGACAACCTGGATGCTAAGCGACGCGCTCTTCGGAATATTGAAAGCAACCTGGCCGCTTTGAAAGACCAAGTTGACGCATTCGAGGCCGAACTTGCCTCGCCGTTCCAGAAGGCTCTCAGTGACGAGGAAGAAGCACGATTGGAGACCTTGAACACGGCTGTCCAGGAATATCGCCAAAAATACCATGAACTCTCCAGCCAACGCAGTGAACTAGAGGCACGGAAGTCAGTCCTGGAGGCTGAGCTGCGGGAGAACTTGAATCCCCGCTTCGATCAGCTAGTCAGCCAGGACTCAGATTTGGTTGATGATGAAAGCCAAGGAAACCTCAAAGAAACCCAGCGCGAGCAGAAACGTCTGTCCAAAGCTCTAGACAATCTTGGTCAGAGACTGGCGCAGGTAGACGAATCTATCGAACAAGCAAATGCCCGTGTGACGGAACTGAGCCAACGAAACGCCGAGTCCCGACGAGAGCTGGAGGAACTTGCGAAGTCGATCGAAAAACATCAACGCCGTATGGAGAAGAGCATGCAGAAGAAAGCAGCTTTAACCAAGCAGGCGGCCGAGTGCGCAGCCAATATCCGTGATCTTGGAGTGCTCCCAGATGAGGCGTTCACCAAATACAAGAATACGGACTCCAACACCGTGGTCAAGAAGCTGCACAAGACCAACGAAGCGCTCAAGAAGTATTCTCATGTTAACAAGAAAGCTTTTGAACAGTACAACAACTTTACGAAACAGCGGGAAACCCTTACAAGCCGAAGGCAAGAGCTTGATGCTTCTCAAAAGTCCATCGACGATCTTATCACGGTATTGGATCAGCGCAAGGACGAGGCCATCGAGCGGACGTTCAAGCAGGTGTCTCGCGAATTTGCCAATATCTTCGAGAAGCTCGTGCCTGCTGGCCGCGGACGCTTGATTATCCAGCGAAAGACGGACCGCACCCAGCAACAGGACGACGACCTCGACTCTGAAGACGAGGCGGCCAAGCAAAGTGTCGAGAACTATGTCGGTGTCGGCATCAGCGTCAGTTTCAACAGCAAACATGATGAACAGCAGCGTATTCAGCAGCTTAGTGGAGGACAGAAGAGTAAGCAAATGCCGCTCTCGATTACTATTAGTCCGTTTACTAACAAATCGCAGGTCTTTGCGCGCTTGCCCTGGTCTTTGCTATCCAAGCCTGTGACCCAGCACCGTTTTATCTCTTTGACGAGATTGATGCCAACCTTGACGCTCAGTACCGAACCGCCGTTGCTCAGATGCTCAAGTCCATCTCTGACTCGACAAATGGGCAATTCATCTGCACCACTTTCCGTCCGGAGATGCTACACGTGGCCGAGAAGTGCTATGGAGTGAGCTTTCGACAGAAAGCTAGTACCATCGACGTCGTGTCACGAGAGGAGGCACTCAAGTTCGTCGAGGAGCAGAAGACGTAGGCGTGAGCTGATTGATTGCCATCTGAGATGACCATATTAATGACCGTTTTTTTGCGTTCAAACTGGAAGGCCGATTGCTCATTTCCCTTCTTATCTCTTATTGATCGTTGTCTTCTCCTTGTACTTTAAATCTTCGTCGGTTTCAGGATTCCCAATACTAGCACATTCGAGGCATTGCAAATCCTTTCAAAATAGATCGCTAAACCCGTGTCTAGTCTATTCTATACCAATCACTCCCCCGACCACTCATGCACAAATCGGTCAGGAACCTCCCTAAGGAGAACATGGACATGCTCCAGCCCCCTCACACTTTGCAAGGCGGTGTAATTCTTGAACCAGAGAACATGCGACTTCGGATCAGGGAACAGCTCCTTCTCCCTCGCAAGCCTTTCCACAAAAGTCCTCTGCACAAAGTCCTCAATCAGCGCATGGCTTTCCGCCGTAATCATCCCTCCCGCATCCTTAACCGGAATAGGCGTCCGCGACCACACAACCAGATGTGCAATCCCCTTCGCCAAGCCGTAGGGCCAGTCGTTGCGGAGGATCCTGTAATCCGCGGAATCGGCAAAGGGGATCGGGTTGTTGAACTGCATGGGAGCAGTCTCCGTCGGTAACTGCCACCCTAGACGGCGCAGACAGATGTAATTTGTGATCGAGCCATACTCGGCCTTAGTGGCTTTGGACCATTGGAGATATCGGATCAGATCGGAGGGTTTCCGCTTGAGAATGCCGAGATCGCCTCGTGCTGTGCGGGGTGAGTTGGTATGAATAGTATGGTCGTTGACCAGTGTGGTGAGGGGTTTGGAGATGGAACTAGGACGCACCGATTATATCTTGGAGATCGTTCCAGTCGTGGTATTTGAATTCATCATCCGTCTGGGCGAGGACTTGACGGTCTACTTCTGTTAGGTTGAAAGCGGGTTCTTCTTCAACTGTCATGGTGGGCTTTGGAGGAGGAAACGATGCTCAATGCCAGCGAATCTTAGTTCAGATAGGGGAAAGCAGTGCGGACTGCGGAATTCAATTCCCATAAGCAACCTTGAATGCTGCCCGGTGATTCTCCCCTCAGCGGGGAATTGTACTTTTATTATTAGGTACCACTGCTGAAGCGCTCGGAGTCAGAAAGCAAGCAGCCGCTGTAATAACAAATGCAAGCAAGCGTTCCGACAAATGCGGACTTCAAATGGTTCCGCAGTGTAGGCCTGATCTAGTGCCCCTCACCACAAATTTCGTACCTGGCTACAGTTCTTTGCATCCCAGAGGTCATGATATTACCATCAATCGAGCCCACAGGAATAATACCTAGTGCCGAAAAGGCAGTTTTAGCCAGGTCAACGACTCGAAGGCGGCTCCAAACTTGGAAGCTCGGTCCACTGTCCACTCCATGGGTAATATTACCGTCACAATAATTACCCGCCCACCAATTCAACAGCCTTGAGTCCCTCAATTATTATTCCCGCCCAGAGCTCCTGAAGCTTTAACTTCTACCCGTCAACCTCCCGGCTCCCGAGCTTCTTTTCCCTTCTCGACTTCCCTGGTTTTCTCTCATAACCTGGCATCGGAGCCGTGCGAGGTCTTCCAACCATCAATATGAGGTGCTTTCCTCCCTCATGACTGCAAAATGTTCCCAATTGCAAGCTGACCGAGGTCGTCTGACCTAGTGCCTTGTCCTCCGAGAACGTCAACGGGGTGTATATCCCCTCTGCCCTCCTGGTCGTCGGAACCTTCATCGTCAAGAGGGAATGGGTTCCTTTCGCAGTGGCTCTGGCCGCAGTTCTCTCCGGGTGGAAGCTGGCCACCGGCGGCAGCAGCAGTAAGCAAGAAATTCTGAACTCGCGAGATCACATGCGTGGCCTGACATTCATTCTCGGTAGAACCTAGGAAGGTCCTCAACCCTGCCGAATTCCAGGACTTCGTCCTCCAGGAGAAGAATGAAATCTCCCACAATGTGACCGTCTACCGGTTCGCTCTGCCCCGTCCCACTGATATCCTCGGACTGCCAATTGGGCAGCACATCTCTCTTGCTGCCACCATCGAAGGCCAGCCCAAGGAAGTTGTGCGCTCTTACACCCCCATCTCCTCCGACAATGAGGCTGGCTACTTCGATCTCCTCGTCAAAGCCTACCCCCAGGGTAACATCTCTAAGTACTTGACCACCCTCAAGGTCGGCCAGACCATGAAGGTGCGCGGGCCCAAGGGTGCAATGGTTTACAGCCCCAACATGTGCCGTCACATCGGTATGATTGCTGGAGGTACGGGTATCACCCCTATGCTCCAGATCATCAAGGCCATTATCCGCAACCGTCCCCGCAACGGTGGAAACGACACTACCCAGATCGATCTCATCTTCGCCAATGTCAACCCCGACGACATCCTGCTCAAGGAAGAATTGGACAAACTTACGGCGGAGGACGACAAATTCCGTGTCTACTATGTTCTTAACAATCCCCCTGAGGGATGGACCGGTGGCGTTGGCTTCGTTACTCCTGACATGATCAAGGTGAGTCGATCTCAGGATCGTTACTCTGCAGCAGCTAATCTTGGACCTTCACAGGAGCGCCTCCCTGCCCCCGCTAGCGATATCAAGATCCTCCTCTGTGGTCCGCCCCCTATGGTTAGCGCCATGAAGAAGGCCACCGAGTCTCTCGGCTATACCAAGGCTCGCCCCGTCAGCAAGCTCGAGGACCAAGTCTTCTGCTTCTAAGCGGTGCCAACATGATACCCCCAGCCTGTACGGCAAACAGCTCAACAACTTTAAAGCGCATCTAATAGGTGTCGTACGTCCTACATAGCGTATGTTCATCATGAGGCTCAAAGACGCAAAATGTCACGACATTGTTATGCCCATTGCACAAAGCGAATCAATCAAGTGGTTTGCCAAGACATTTAATATGGATATAGACATGTTAAAAACAAAACGCTGATTAATTCATCGCTCGTCATTTTCGTCAGTTGTTAACACTCACTTCAATCATTTCATTTACCATTCTCAGGAACTTCTCCCGGTACTCTTCGGCCGTGGTCGTAATTGACATTGGCCCTTGTCGCCCTATAACATTGAACGCCTGGACTGCCCCCGTCATCGCCTGCGCATGGAGCGTATGCTTGGCCCAGAAGAAATCCAGCACCACCGCCCGGTACTTCCACTTCCCATCCGCCGACGTCACCCCCACGCGCCATTGAGTCTTCCTCCCAAAAGTATCTGGCTTGGAGGAAGCCGGAAACCGAATGAGGAACAGCGAATAGTCAACAATATTTGCAGACGCAAGGAATGCCGTGTCCGTTTCCAAGGTCCGTTTCACGGCCTCGTAATTCTTCCGCGACAGACGGATCTTGTCCTCAAACTTATCTACAAGTCGCGATAGCGTATCCTTCGAGACTAACGGATCGGGGACCAGATCGCGCTCCGGGTAGAAGTAGTCAATTGGCTTTAGATCGTATTTCTCCCAGTGCTTGGCGTCTTGGTCCTCTTCTTTTCCGTAGAGCACGTTCTCCATTATGATGTGGTGCGCGGGTGACGTGCGCAGTATACTCCCGATGGAGCGGTACGGGGCATAGACGTAGTCCGTTATCCAGACGAGGAGCGATTCGTGATGATTTCGCATGTATTCGTAGTAGGGTAGAAGCAGGTCTTTGCGGAAGAACGAGTGCTCAAAGTGTCGTGGAACGCTTTTGACCAGAAACGCGGAGTTGGATGTGCGGAAGAAGGTCTGTATCCGTCTGATATGTTAGCATCTTCCCATCTATACCTCGTTTACCATAATTGTAGAAATGAGGGGAACAGACCGATCCGGAGAACCCTAGATCACCCATGGAGACAAGAGGTACCGTCTTCCCCTGGCTTTTGAACGACTCCAAATATTCTTCCTCACTAATACCCCAAACCTCTGCGCGCAGATTCTGGAATAGCTCTTGCTCGTAGCGGATCAGGGTGAGATAGAAGATGCGAAAGAATGCGAGGATGCGCTGGATGAGTGTCCATCGGAATGATGGACGGAACAGCGCCCGCTGGACAGAGCGTGAAATGGCTTGCTCACGACGACTACCCATTTTCTATGAGTGTATTTGTAGATGGTCACATCTCGTGAAATATTGTGTGCTGCAGGGGAGACCTTTATGTCTGCCCCAACTTGTCTGGCGCAACACAGGCGCAAAGTAGTACATACTGACGTCACACACTTATGGACCGGGACTGGCCAGGCTCTGTCCATTTGAGGTAAGTAGGGCTAGGTCTTGGCAGGTCATATGATGTGTGCTGATAAACGCTTCACCGCCCAGCGCTATGCCGCCGACCTGGGCAGAATTATTGCCGCGTTTTGAGTCATCCAGAGAAAAAAGTTCCCCTCCCCTCGTAGATTAAGCAAAAATCCCCCTCTATGGGTCGCAGTCTGGTTAGCGGGGCCCAACGAATTTCCACCAACCTTCTTAAAAGTATCCTACCGTGCCATTCGAATAGATCTGCGTCACTGAGGAACTTCCCTTGTTCTTCCGGACAACCCATTTTACGGCATCTATCTTGTGCTGCGCGAGGATATACTACTTCTGGGAAAGCTTCAGCCATGGCGTCTACTGAGTCCCTTCCTAAGGCGGTTGAGTCGCTGTCTCTACAGACGACTTCGGAGACCTCCAAGTTCCCTAATTGCTATCCCTCTTTGAACCCTGTCGACATTTACAGACAGCACATTGCGGAGAAGTTGGCCTCTGTAACCGACATTGATGCTGAGAAGATCTATACCCGCCTGCAATGGACGAACACCTTGGACAAGGGTGACCTGGTCCTGCCGGTATACTGTCAAAGATTCCTTGAATCCAAAAAAGCTAGGCTGACTCGCCCTGCATAGGTCGCCGCGCTGCAAATCAAGGGCAAGAAGCCCGCGGATCTGTGTGTAGAGCTCGCCGAGAAGTTTCCCGAGTCTGATCTGGTCCTACCCCCCGTCCCTGCCGCCGTACACCTTCAATTCTTCTTCAAGCCGGACCGACTTACGAAGACCGTAATTGGGCAAATTCTGCGGGACAGGGCCACGTACGGTTCAAACGGAAACCAAGGTCTGCGCGACCCTAAGGACCCGTCCAAGGGCCGGAAGAAGATGATTGTCGAGTTCTCGTCGCCCAACATTGCGAAACCCTTCCACGCAGGTCACTTGCGGAGTACTATCATCGGTGGTTTCTTGGCAAACCTGTACACCGTTGTTGGGTGGGATGTCATTAAGATGAACTACCTTGGTGACTGGGGTAAGCAGTACGGTCTGCTTGCGAATGGGTACAAGAAGTTTGGTAATGAGGAGAAGCTGCTACAGGACCCTATCAATCATCTGTTCGATGTCTATGTCAAGGTCAACGGTATTGTTTCCGAACAAGAAGGGCCTATTAAGGAGTTGAAGGAACAGATTAAGACCAAGAAGGAGAAGGGTGAGGATGTGGCGGAGCTTGAGAAGGAACTTGAGAAGCTGGTTGACGAGAGCGAGGACGAGAAGGCGCGCCGCTACTTCAAGAGCATGGAAGACGGAGACGCAGATGCGCTGGCCCTTTGGCGCCGGTTCCGTGATCTCAGTATCCAGAAGTACCGTCAGACGTATGCCCGCCTCAACATCGACTTCGATGTTTACTCTGGAGAATCTCAAATCAAGCGGGAAAGCATGGCTCACGCCAGTGAGACCCTGGAGAAGAGCGGCGTTTCAGAAAAGTCGGAAGGTGCCGTTGTTGTTGACTTTGTCAAGCATGGAGCCAAGAAGCTCGGAAAGGCTATCATTGTCCGAAAGGACGGCACGCCCCTGTACTTGACTCGCGATATCGGCGCTATCCTCGAGCGTGAGGAAGAATTCCACTTCGACAAGATGATCTACGTCGTTGCTGCTCAGCAAGATCTCCACCTGGCTCAACTGTTCAAGATCACGGAACTCATGGGCTACAAGGATCTGGCCAGTCGGTGCCAACACATCAACTTCGGTATGGTCCGGGGTATGAGCACTCGTAAGGGTACCGTCAAATTCTTGGATGATATCCTGCGGGATGTCGCCGACAAGATGCACGAGGTCATGAAGAGAAACACCGTGAAGTATGAGCAGATTGAGAACCCTGTTGAGACCGCTGATATTCTTGGTATCACGTCCGTTATGGTGCAGGATATGTCTGGAAAGCGGTACGTATTCACATTCTTTCTTTCCTGATATGATAATATTTCTAACCAATCCTAGTATCAACGGTTACGACTTCAACCTCGATGCCATGACCTCCTTTGAAGGAGATACCGGCCCTTACCTGCAATACGCTCACGCCCGTCTCTGCTCCATTGTCCGGAAGGCAGAGCTCAACGTGGAAGAACTCCCCTCTGCCAACCTCGACCTTCTCACCGAGACCCACGCCGTCGATCTCGTTCGCCTGTTGTCCCAGTGGCCTGACGTTGTCCTCAATACTGTTAAGACGCTAGAGCCTACCACTATTCTTACATACCTCTTCCGCATGACTCACGTATTGAGTTCTGGATATGACACCCTCAAGGTTGTCGGCAGCGAGCCCGAGGTGAAGAAGGCTCGCCTGGCTCTGTATGAGTCTGCCCGACAGGTTATCAACAACGGCATGAAGATTCTGGGCCTCACCCCCGTCAGCCGGTAAGTCCTTGCTCTCTTAGTCAATGAACAGTGCTAATCGGATGGTCCAGGATGTAATCTAAATCAGCGAAACAAAATAAATTTAAGCGACCTGTGTTATTTCTTAGAGTATCCAATGAGCGAAATAGAATTTTTTATTTTCGACTCAGCAGTTTCCCTCCTCGTGTGCATCGGTAATCAGATTGTCTTTTCTGACTGTACATCGGCTGTTTTCAGCTCCAGGATACCTAGGACAGTCACAGCCGGAGTGGCACACAGTCACACTCATGGACATGACCCACATGTTCCCCTCGATTCGTTTGCTTAACGGCGACTCGTAAATAAAGCCCGAGGATGGCGTTTCTTACTGGTTCTCCTCTTAGCCTGCTGCCAGCACTGCCAGTAGTGACCAAAGAACGACTCTTACTCCAAAATGATATCAGCAAGCAGGTAGAATTAAAATATATTTTGCAGAGGCATGGGCACCCCGGTCAATAGCATGGCTTTGTCAGACGCAGCCCGCGTCAGCAGCAAAGGCAGGCACTAAATTATCATCGTAGCAGTGGTTCAGCTGAGCGTTCCAAGTTGAAACGGCGAGGTGACACGGGGAATGAGAACTTCTGCCAAACATGGATCCGATACTCTATCCATGAAGCCGAGTCCGCCTTGTCTTGGGATTAAAAAAAAAATTCGCCAGAAAAAAAAGAGATGGAAGAGTAATTCTAGACGGCGTTCAGAAAGGCCAGCAGTTGCCTGAGGCCAGCTTCTCGGGGACCAACTCAAACTACTGAGTGGGAAGAGCCCTTGCTCCAGCCCAACTCCAACGCCGAACTCCTAGCTTTGAATTCCTTACTTTACTTATTCGGCTTTTGAATGACGCCGTTTGCTGGAAGATCTTTTTCGAGGGGCTGCCTAATCCCCGTTACACGACAGATAAAATGGGAGCAGCCCTGTCCCTGCTCTGGTTCTCCAGTACGCGGCTCGAGTCTCTTTCTTCTGCTCGAGGTTCTCTGCCTGGTACTTCTACAGTTCTGAACATATTTGTTTGCATTAAGACCCTTATAATTTTTCTTTAATTGTATATCTTTTTTATATCGATCATCATGGCATACAGCTCCTCCAGTGACGGGCTAAACAAGCGCGACTTGGAGCGAAATGAGGGCCACCAATTCCTCATGAACCATTCCGTGCAGAGGTTCTCATGGAGTGACCTCACTGTCACAGTCAAGGACCGCACGACAAAACGGCCTCGGAATCTGATCGAAGGAATCAGTGGGTGTGTGGAGCAAGGTCCGTGAACTTACTCTACCTAGAACAGATAAGCACCTCAGGAACTCGCGCTGATGCTAGCAGGTGAGCTCGTCGCCCTTATGGGCCCCTCGGGCTGTGGTAAGACAACTCTCCTCAATGTCCTTGCGCGGCGTGCTGCCTCGTCCGGAGCCAAGACCTCCGGACACTCCTATGTCAACGGCGGCGAGATCGACAATGCCACTTTTGGAAGAATCACTTCGTACGTTGAGCAGGAGGATGCGCTGATCGGGTCGTTGACGGTTGAGGAGACGTTGAAGTTTGCGGCGGATTTGTCGTTGCCTGGGTATGTTGCGTTTTGTAGAAAATCTGGGATAGGGCTAATTCGCGGCGGGTTATCAGTTCCGTGGGCAAGTCCGAGCGAGTCCAGCGGATACATACCCTTCTTGAGTCTTTCGGAATACAGAACCAGGCGTCGACCCTCGTGGGGACTCCGATACGGAAGGGGATTTCTGGAGGGCAGAAGAGACGGGTTAGTGTTGCGAGTCAGCTTATCACTTGTCCGAAGATCCTCTTCCTTGATGAGCCCACGAGTGGGCTGGATTCGACGGCAAGTTACGAGGTCATTTCGTATGTCAAGAAGCTCGCCCGAGCTAATAAGGTAAATAAGTTATTGCGACAAAACCTGTGGGCAGACACTGACCTGCAAAGCTTCTTATCATAGCTAGTATCCACCAGCCCTCTACGACGACATTTCAGCTGTTCGATAAGCTTTTACTCCTTTCTGCCGGAAAGACGTGCTACTATGGTTTGGTTCGGGACGTGCCGTCGTACTTTGGAGGTATTGGGTATCCAGTCCCTCCTCAGACAAACCCTGCGGAATACATCCTGGACATCGTCAGCTCCGACTTCACGGCCGACAAGGGATCGACGGAGGATAATGTAGAGAGACTCCATTCTGCGTGGGCGGAGTCGCCTGAGAGCAGGCGGCTGATACAATCGAGTGCTGAAGTATCCGAGAAGGGTACCAAGAAGGTTACAGTGGATGAAATAAGCCGCCCTGGTCTGTTCAGCATCACGATCTCTCTTCTCCGCCGCTTGTTCATCAAGAGCTATCGTGATGTGGTGGCGTACGGCATACGTATAGTTATGTATATGGGTATGTCAAAGTTACTTTGGATTGTTATGGATGCTGACTCGACAGGTCTGGCGATTATGATGGGCACGGTATGGCTGCGCCTGAAGACGGAACAGGAGTATATACAGCCTTTTATCAACGCAATCGTATGTCTGAACTGCTACACTAAACGGGACCAGCGACTGACTTCCCCAGTTCTTCGGATCCGCATTCATGAGCTTCATGGCAGTCGCCTACGTCCCTGCCTTCCTCGAGGATCGGGCAACATTCACCAAAGAGCGTGCAAACGGTCTATACGGTGCTCTGCCATTCATCATATCTAACTTCATCATAGGCCTTCCTTTTCTCTGTACGTCCCATTACTCCGTCATGTCTTCTGCACCCTGATTCAGTACCGCATTCAAGCCCTAACAATAACAGTCCTGATATCAATCCTCTTCTCCATCGTTTCATACTGGCTTTCCAACTTCCGCCCCACCGCAACCGCCTTCTTCACCTGGGTAATGTGGCTTTTCCTCGACCTCGTCGCCGCCGAATCCCTGGTCGTCTTCATCACATCCATCTTCCCCAATTTCGTCATAGCACTAGCCCTCGTCGCCTTTGCAAACGGCCTCTGGATGAGCGTGGGCGGCTTCCTCGTTTCGCCGACTATCCTTAACCCGTTCTGGAAATATGTTTTTCACTACATTGATTATCAGGTACCTTCCCAATCGAGTCCCACATCCCGAAGTTCTTAAAAGTTCGATTAGATACTAACGAATTGTGTGCAAAAAAAAAGGCCTACGTCTTCCAAGGAATGATGGTCAACGAATTCGCCGACCGGATTTACACCTGTGCACCGGACTGTAACTGCATGTACCAGACAGACCTATCGGACCAGTGCCAGATCCGTGGGACGGGTGTGCTAGAGGCATACGGGTATGCAACTGGACGAACGGGCAAGTGGGTTGGCATTCTGATTGGGATTATTGCGGTTTATAGGCTGTTTGGCTATCTTGCTTTGGTGTTGAGGCGGGGTTGAGCTTTCTTTCTCCGAGTTTTACATGTATTAATAGTACTACTGAGCACTGTGTGGTTGGATACATATGAGCATAGGCTGGATGGAACCAGACACTGCTGACTAGCAATTCTAGGGATACGTATATAGTCATATACTGAATATACCAAGACAATCCAATTGTGAGGAGACAACCTGTGGGTCTGTACTCTGTAGCGTTATTTTGATTGCACCATCACCTAAGGTATCTACCTGATCAGGCCAAAATAAAACCTAGGTAATCAATAATTATTTGGAATTATCCATGATCTTCACGACAGATCCGTCCGGACATCTGAGTCCCCAATTTATAAGATTTACCCAGTAGTAGTAGATAGTAAATTAGTACGTAGTACGTAGTAATCGATCGCATCAAGAATCAAGATCGAGATCCAGATCCAGATCGGATCGTCAGGGAGCCAAGAATCGAAGAAGTACTTGGCAGGGCATGAAGGTGTACACCATACCATGTCTCCACGCTTGCACCATGATACTGCTCACATGGTAGTAATACCTCAGGTAGGGAGATTGTACAAGAAGAGTCTCGTATCTAAGGAAATCAGTCAGTAGTAGTGGCTCAACAAACCAGTGGTCACTGGCGTCTCAGTAAAAGAAAAAGTCTGACTCCGATGGAGACGCAGCGGGGTAGAAATGCCCCCATCCATGTGAGAATCTACCTAGCAGGGCATAGGTACCTTATCGGTGTAGGTAGTTAAGTACCTTAGGTACCTAGTTACCTTTTATCACTGGGTCGCAGATTCAGCAGCAGCCCGACCTGACAGGTTTATATTCCTCTCACCGGCCTCCCCTTCCACCCAGGATAACATCAAACACTTCGGTATTTTGAATTCTCACCACAGGTACCCACACGCCTCCCTATACAGAATGTCCTCGCCCGGTCAGGACCATACTTCTCGTGCAGGCACCGCTTCCCTGGCGAATGGCCCGCCGAAGCCACCTCTCCAACAGATGACAATCGGTGAAATCCTCAAATCTCAGTCCCGGCAGTATCCGAATCAGATTGCTGTCATTGCGCCGTATACATCCACCCGTCTCACCTACCGGGACTTGGATCTACGCACGACATTGCTGGCCCAGGCACTGCTTGCCGCGGGTATAAGCGGAGGGGATCACATTGGCATCCTTGCCGGGAACACCGTGGAGTTTGTCGAGGTGTTCCTGGCAACAGCCCGAATAGGCGCAGTTGCGGTGCTTTTGAATACGTTCTGGACACCCTATGAAGTCGAGAATGCGCTTCGTTTTACGGGTGAGTTTCTTGTAACTTTTCAATAAATGCGAGCCATGGAGAGGAACCCTCCCGGGAGTCTGATTATAATCTCGACGTACCTAGAATGCTCCATGCTCTTCATTGGGATTGGCCTTGCGAGTCAGAGTCCATTCTCATATGTTGACCACCTCATTGATGTCAAGAGCGCCCAAATCAACGGCGGTCTGCCTTTGCTAAAGGAGATTGTTCTTCTCTCTGGCAAATCGCCATCGTCCCGTCCGGTCCCGGCTGTCAAGTCGTATGAAGACTTTCTCCAGAGTGCATCCAGCACCCGACTGGCGACTCTGGACGATGCAGAGCGTGACGTCCAACCAACCAGTCTCTGCAACTTCCAATTCACAAGTGGGACTACGGGTACCTCCAAGGTTGTGACTTTAAGCCACTTGTGAGTTGCAGTCGTCCATCGTTTGACCAGGCTGATTAATGCAGGTCTGTATCTCCTCAGCAACATTGTCAACAACGGCTATCTCACCGGCCATCGCATTCGGATGAGCCGAGAGGACGTCATGTGTTGCGTGTCGCCCTTGTTCCACGTAGGTGGGCTTTCCATGGGTTTAATGGGATGCTTAACTCATGCTGCGACCATTGTATTCCCTTGGCCAACATTTGATCCCACGGCGACTCTCAACGTACTGCACTCAGAGAAGTGCACGGGGATGCATGGCGTTTCCCTGATGTTTGCAGAGGTTCTGGCCGCCTGTCGTAAATGCGGAGGTAGTATACGGCCACAATTGCGAACTGGGACGATCGGCGGCTCGCAGGCCTCTCCAGCTCTTCTGAGTGAGCTCTACGCAGAATTTGGGCTGAAGGAGCTTGGGCTCGGATACGGTTTGCCTCTCCCTCCCTCACCCTCATTTCTGCACCTCCGGCGGCCACATATATATAAAGTAAAAGTTACTGTATAAGCTGACCTCGACCTTGCAGGCATGACAGAAACCTCCCCGCTAAGCTACCTGACCACCGATGCACGGATGCACAAAGACGGCTGGTTAGATATCATGCCTCATACACGGGCGAAAATAATCAATCCACAGCGGGAAACCGTTCCCGTCGGCACAGCGGGCGAGATATGCATTGCCGGCTACCTCGTCCACCAGGGCTACTACTGCAACGCCGAAAAGACCAGAGAGGCCATGCAAGTGCATGAAGAGGACGGACTGCTCTGGATGCACACTGGAGACCAAGCGGTCATGAACGAGACGGGCCAATGCCGGATCACAGGCCGTCTGAAGGAGATCATAATCCGGGGCGGGGTGAATATCTACCCAGATGAAATCGAAGCTCGCCTGCAAGAGCACCCTGCCATTTCGCTTGCTGCTGTTGTGGGAGTTCGAGATGGGAAATATGGAGAGGTGGTTGCTGCTTTCCTGAGTGTTGATGAAGAAAAGGGCTTGGAGAGGCCGACGGCAGAGGAGATTAGGATTTGGGTGCAGCTGACATTGGCGGAGTATAAAACGCCGGCATGGGTATTTTACTTGGGTATTGGGGGAGTCCCAGACGAATTTCCGAAAACAGCAAGTGGGAAGATCAGAAAGACTGAGTTGGTCGCTATTGCAGACCGATTGACTCAGGAGCGATAAGTAGGTATCGAAGTTGTACCTCTAGGGCATGGAAAGCTATGGTTGATACTCAGAGATTATATATAAAACTATGTCAGTACTTACCTAGTATACGATCCGGCTATGGGGACGCCGGGAATGCCTCCAATCAAACCGCTCTTCTGCTAGCCGAGTTTTTTTAATAACTGTATAGACTGTCTTTTAAAGATAGATTGGCTGTTTTGCTGGCCAGTATGATCTCTCAAGTCAGAAGACTTAGCGCCGCCACAGTAGTTGTTTGACAACATGTAGGGAGAATAACAAGCATGAGAAAACAAGGATTTTTACTCCTGAGTTTGGTATAACACCCACCAGATAATCCTACAAAACACATATTATTCAGGCATTGGTGGTAGCAATCATGTTCTAGCAGGTGCTTGCTTCGAGAAGACGTGACACATGAGGTGTTGCCTCTTAAAATTGGCTTGTGCTTCCAAGCAAATCCGTGCATAACAGACTCCCCCTTAGAGAATCCTCTCAAGGAATTAATCTGTCAATCCCTAGAGAATAGTCACATTCTGAACCTGAGTAGCAAGTCTATAACGAACGTAATCATCAATGCGAGTAGACCCGTTCGAGCACACCTCTGCCCCTTCCATATCTTCCATGGCTCGAATGAACTTATCGATATATTCACCCGCAGCACTAAGATGAAGAATGCGCCCGATAGCACGATGAAGCCCCAAAAGTTGAGGGGAGGGCGGTTCTATATTTCTGTCTGTGGTGATGTAGAGCGTGCGGGTAACAGGAACAGGAACTCCGTGGACTCGACAAATGCGGTTTGTGTTTACATAGTCAATTTTGTATGTGTGCAGTTGATCCTGAACTGGTTCAAACACAATTTCAAAATCACCGAATAATGTATGAAGGTCACGAGTCAAGGTGAGTGCATTCACCGGTCGGTCAATGTCGGTTCCGCTGGTAAGGTGGGCAGCACCGGGATTGAACATTTTCAGAATCTCGTGGGCTACTTGCTTTCTCGGGGACTGGAGAATCTGTCAGCAAAAGGGCCATAGGCATAGATAGTGACGTACTAGTTTTGGTTCTCTTTCAACGTCACTTAGAGACATGAGGGAACGAGGAATGATATGCGCTACTTCTAAATAGGCCATGTCCTTGATTTCCGGCCGCAAGAAATTCCATCATCATCTCTGAAATTGTTTCCGTCAGTTTTGAATCCACTATCAGCCTCCCGATTGACGAATTTTCGGGTTACAACACATCGATGCCGGTCACGCTTAAAGCAGCTTTGCCGCAGACTGAAGACACGCTGCAGAGTGCCAGTAGCTGTTTCTGCCAAATCAAGACGAGAAAGAGAAGTCGGCGTAGGTTGAGGAGTCTTTGCAGCCAATGATTTAACTAAGCGGGATGAGGATCTCACAATTCAGGCCTGTACCAGCGGCATACGTGGTAGGAAGAAATTATCCATCAGTTATCTGGCAAAGTGGATAAACCTTTGGCCAAGGGCATGTCGTTCCTCGGCAGTCCATCCTTGAAAGCTGTGCAGATTTTATAGGGCCTCAGCTAGGCTGATTTCCTTTTCTTCCGCGAGTCCAAGGCGATCATGTTCGATGATCCTGTCAAAAAGCTTGGTGGCTTTGTCATGCTCTTCTGGCGTCAAGCATTGCGGTGCAGGAAAGATGACCCCTTCCAAAGATGAACGGTGCCAGTTCACTAAAGCAGCCATTGTAATAAACAGCCATTATAATAAGTGAAGGACTCTGTCCCATTTTGTCTTTGAGCCTGGACATGGAATGGAGGCTCTTGCTAATGACGGAGAAGGTGCTTCGCTCGAGGTTGGCTTACTTCGGCTTTACTCTTTGCCTATACTCTACGCGATTAACATATCAGGTGACCGTAGTCACGTGAGGACAGTCGGCTTCAGATCTACGCATGGTGGTGTGTCCTGTACGCAGCTCTGCTAAAGAGGTCTGCAGTGCCCTCTTTTTCAGGCTACTAAGCTTTCCCTACTACTGTCTATGTTAAGCGGCTTCTTAATAACCTCCTTAATTAACTGATTAGTTACCTGCTTGAGTGCCCCGGGCCTGCTAAAGTGCCTGCTTATATAAGACAAACTCTTACACGAGCGTAGCGAGTTGATGAACGCTTGTTGTTACCCACCATTCAGCAGGGTATGAGTTCTGTCCAGACGCAACCTAATCTGCTTACTTCTTGAGGTATTACGAGTCAGACGCGGTCGTATGGAATTATGAGAGTGAAAGGTGTTCGAACATGCGGTCGGGTCGGGGGGGATTGATGAGCTCAGGCTGGAAGGGCTGGAAGGAGGCTACGGGTTGGATCCAGGACAAGATAAGGGCTCGAAAATAAGTAGCTATGCGGGGTCTAGATGGAGTGTCGCTTGGGCCGTTCCTTATTCAGTTTTGCGTCTGCCTGTTTCAATGAGGTTCCGGGAGTATTAACCATGGCATCTAGTACTAGGTATAAAAACCAGTGTTCAAATATAGGCGGAAAACATGAGGTGTATCAGAGAGGATGGGGGCCTGGTACAGGGCAAAGGTGGCATGTATCCATATATATATCGGCAAGATGTCCGTATAGATAGGAACAGAAGATAGAATAGAAAAGGTATGAAGAAAGATGTTAGGTAGGTACGCATTGCTAGACCAAAACAAAAAAGAAATTAACAAAACAGGGGTATATCCTTTCCTCCAGCAATCCGGACTCATTTCTTCATTGCTGAGTGGCCATGGAACAAAGCAGACAAACCATGAAGAAACAAGTTGGGCTATCCAGAAGAGAAGATACAGATGCAGGTGGAACAGAAATGTATAACATAGGAAACGTAGGCATCAACATAAGCATCAACATATCCGTAAGAGCAAACATGACATGAACATCAAACTAAAACATCAGGGAAAAGGTATCGTCGCAGGTCATCAAAAGTCATACACTCATGTAGAACCATGATAGACACAAAAAGCAGAAGATGGTCGAGTGGACGCTCAGGACAAATTCGAGAGAGCCTCCCATCCAAAGCCAGTCTTTTTCTTCTTGTGTTTTTTATATTTTTTATTTACCAGAAACCTCAAACTTTTTGCTGTTCCCAAGAAAGGAGAAAGGAAAAGACAAGAGAGCTGTTGCCGCCTTGATCACAACGGGAAGCCATTTTCCCAGAGAACAATAATGGTGACTAATAACGACCATTGTATGCGGAGCGACTGGAGCGATGGCTTGCGCGTTCAGAGCGGCGATCGCCTTTCTTGGATGTGTTGCTAGCTGTCGTGATCTCGGAGCCGTTCGTCAAGTACTTCTTGGGGCGTTTCTCTCCTCCGATCTCCAACTCAACAGCACCAGTTTGGCCTGTCCGCACACTAATCAACTTCCCACCGACAGACTCTTGAGTAAAACTCATGGTCACCCCGTTCATCATCATGACAATGTTGTTGTCCTCTTCCGGCGGACGTGTGGTGGTCAGGGCACCACTTGCAGATTGGGTACGGGCATCGCTGCCGCGACTGCTAGCCGACCGGGTCTTCTGGCTTCCGCTATCACTAGGCGCACGCTGGGAAACCGCTTTGGTCATCAAATTATCCTTAGTTAGAGCAACCGGCGCAATGCCAGCCTTGCTGGATTGAGAAGCTTGATACAACTCAGCATCCCGCTGCTTTTCCTCGAGTTCATCCTCCTCGGAGTAGTCGGACTCGGTTCTGCCGGAATAAACCGAAGGCCGGCGCCGGCGGGTAGAACGCTCCACAGCAACGCGGGCGCCGGACCGCCCTGAATCGTAATAGGTGGTACTAGTCGACGGACGCCGGCGCTCACGAAGACTCTTGTTCCGCTCGGGGACTACATTTTCCCGAGCTGATCTCCGATATCCATACTCGGGCAGGACGTGTTGGAGGTCAGTTAGGTCAAGGGAACGCGAAGAGTGATGCGGCTCAGACACCACGGAGCCTGTGGTCACTGACTTGCGAGGCATTTCAGGCCGCTTTTGCTGAATGATGCGCGGTTGAGGCTTGTGCTTGAGCGGCGGCGGCGGCATCGATTGGTAGTAGTCGTCTTCACCACGATCGTGGTAAGAGCGGGACGGACGCCGTGCCCGAACATGACGAGCAGGTGGTGGAGTTGGCTCCTCGTCGTCCAGTACACTTTCATCCTCCACCTCCGAATCTTCTTCCTCGGAACTTTCGTAATCGATTGCGGGCCGTTCAAAGATAGACGCTCGACGAATGCGGGGTTGTTCCCTTGTCTGGGAAAACGAACGTTCAGAGGGTTCAGGTGTGCTCGTGGCATCGGGATAGCCATAGTATGAGGATGGCGGGTATCGCGAAGGCTGGGTCGGGGGGTATGCTGGAGCGTTGGCGTACGCTGACGACGACGGAGGTGGGCCATGGCTGTACATCACTCCGTCCATGCCCGGTATCACCCCATGAAAGCTTACTGGTCTGTTGGCGGTATGGAGGGAATTCGAACGGGCGCTGCGACCCGATGGACGGCTGCTGTTGACCTGAACGACAGGGGCAGGCCGGTACTGTGGGGTCGGTGGTGACGACGGAGGATAGTCGTAGACTGAGGATTGCGAAGAGTGATATTGGTATTCCCTCTGTCGTGGCTCAACTGGGGTCGATGTACGGTACACGCCCTGTTCGGCCTCCCAATAGTTGCTCGGATACTCTCTGGTATAAGGCCGCTCGAGCCTGTGAGGTCGGCCGTGGGACGGCGGGTATGCAGCTGAATAGGCGGCATGCATCTTGTCCTCGCGTGGTGGGCGAGAGCTACGATCCCGTGGCCGATCTTTTGTTCTTGAACGAACTCGCTCGAGGTCGTTCCTTCTGAGCGAAGTGTCGACCTTAAGAGGGGCGGGACTTCTCCGGCCTGACGGGGCAGATTGGGTGCTGTTCGCGGTTGCGTTAGTGCGGCTAGAATAGCCTGAATCGCTTCTAGCCTCGACAAAGGGCTCCCTGGATGACTTTCTCAACTCCGATTTGGAGCGCCTTGGGGTGACATAGGCAACTTGCCGGGTATCCTCGAGGGCAACATGGGCATCCTCATCATATTCTTCAACAAAAGCGGCTTGAGGGGTCACTCTCGACATGATTTTCTGGCGGCGGCCAAGGCCCACTTTGGGTCCCCAAGCGGGAGGAGGGGCTGGTTCTGGTGAAGGCACAATAAATGTGGATGACGTGAAACGTGTTGATCGAACAGGACTTCTGAGAGGGTTATGGTCACACTCAAAGCAGCCAGTGATGTCGCTTCTTGTCCAGATGAGTCAAGGGGGGTAAAAAAAAAAGTTTCCTCTATTCTTTTTTTTTTGCCCCTTCTTCTTTTTCTTTTCTTTTTTCCTCTCCCAATCAATTTTTTATTTTCCCTTTTGTGGCTATTCTGCCTTGTTGTTTCAGTCCAAGAGAAGAGCCCACTCTGAGAGGGAGAGTCACAAGGAAAAAGTCGAGAAGTGCAGATCGCTAGTAGTTAGGCGCAGTTGATTGTCAGCGAGGAACAGTGGATGCAGATTCGTCCATAGATAGCAGTATCTCCATCGAAGAGCGAGATGTGTTTGGTCAAGCGGTTTTTTCGGGCAGGACTAGCGACGTTGTGGTCAATGAAAGGAGGAATTATCGGGCGGGAGCGAACAGAATAATACAGGAACGCATCCACCAAGGATTATTAAGTGGAGAGGGAAGAAGAGCGAGGGAACGCGCGCTCAGCAGTTGGCGAGTGGCAGAGGAGTGGGAGCCAGAATCGGGAAAATTCGAAAGGCTCCAGCTGCAAGTGGTGTATGAATGGCAATGCAGACAAGCAGCGTGTAACCGATTGACAGTTGGAGGGGTTTTGGGAGAGGAGCGGATCCAGGCCTGACGAGAGTTGGAAGACAGAGAGGGCCAGGTGGGGATCAGTGTGGAGAATGGAGATAGAGTATGTAGAAACAATGCGAGAAGACGAGAAAGGTTATTCTGGACCAGGCAAAGAAGTGTAAGGGACTCGACTGAGCAAACCAGGAGTAGCTGCTGCAGTAATAGAAGAAGATAGTGTCAGGTGGGAGGAGGAGAGGGATGCGATGATTGACTGAAGGGGGAAGAGGGGGGACAGGCGAGAGGAAAAATTAGGATGGGCAGCTTCTGCAAGGCGAAACGGACACGCAGAAATATTTTGAAGGTGTTGCAGCCCAACGGAGGATAGAATAGTAATATAACCCTCAGCAGTAAATCATAATAATAGTAAATATAAATAAAATAATTAAATAATCAGTCACGAAGAGAATTCGCGAAGAAACGGATCATGACCATAACCTTATCCGGGAACAATGCTTTTCTATCTCATCATCTCCGTCTTTCCAACCCCTTGCTGCGATGACTCCCCGAGATGCGAAAGATTGCAATTCTCTCCTCCAGGGTATGACGAATACCGTGCTTCACCCGCGTTTTCCCTCGTGAAAGTTTTCGATAAAAATCGGAAGAACCACCCGTGGACAGAGGTGAAGTGGGGATGAGAGATGAGTGGCTGCCGAACAATGCCTGATCTGCCACTAAGAAGAAGGTCTGAGATGCTGTCGTCCGGTGTCCGTACAGCAGGCGCAACGTTTACTCGGTAGTATAAATACTACTCCTGCCGTCGTGGCCAAATCGAAACCAGAGGCTATATACAGAGTCAACCCCCGCGCCAGGCGACTGTCTCTCAGCAGGCAGAAGACATGCAGCTACAGCAGTCTGCCATCCTGGATCACTCCCGATGCCTCAATATCATGGCTCAGGGAACAAGGCCGACCCAAAGATCGCTTACCATTGGAAATACCCCGGAAGGTCGTGGGCCTTAAGGCGGCTCGACGTGGCACTATCATGGTAGAGTGGAAGGTTTGGGTCAGCGCACGCCTGACAGAAACTTTACAGTTACGGAGGATGAACTTGCGACGCAAGGAGTCAGCGCTCAGCTTCCTCCTGAATTATGGAGGGCTCGGAATTGCATCATCTTTCAAGAATAACAGCGACCTGAACTTGGTGAAGCGAGTTAGCACGTTGCGAATCCTCGCCTCAGGTTAGCCCATCCTTGAAGACGTTTTCCTTCGGAAAAACATTCGCGTAGAGAAGCTCTGTCGTTCTGCTGACAAGGCATCCATACCTAGAGGTCGTGAAACTCCGCAAGATGACTCGTGCTCCCACTTATGACTCGACCATGTGATGATCCCATGAAAGAAGATTAAGATAGGGATGCCGAATCGTCATCTTCAAGCCTTGTAGAACTCTCAACACCAGGGTTTTTTTACCATCAGCAAGAACGGAACACGGGATAGCAAGGCTGCCAATAGGTCAGTTTGTATCTAGATTAAAGTACTTCGCACTGCACCCACAAAGCAACAATATACCACATACTTTTAAGTATATGGGCTTGCGCTGTTGAACTTGCCATACAACACAATATCTACGATTCCTCTCCACAGTCCTGGATACGGAAGAGTGCCATGCAAGGGGTATGCATCCCGAGAAATTTCTCGGAGATAGGACGGGAAGTATATACCATATACAACTGAATATTAAAGTCCATGCAAGATCTAGTATAACACCAACAGTAATAGATTACATTAGTACTATACAGCTGGAGATATATCTACCTAGTACCTCCGTAGCTAGGTGGTATACACTGTACAATATACACTGAAAGATGTGGAAATAAGCCCCACTGAATTGAGCACGGCCCGGACGGGAACCCTGGATCTCAGGAAAAGAGTCAAACCATGGAACGACGAGCGATTGACTCTGAACAATATTATTCTTAGTCCAACTTCATGTTGAGCTTCCATTATTATTCTATCGATTATTTAGAATATTCAGACTGAATCCTTTGAACAAACATCATCTCTCTCTGGAGGGAAGAAGCACCCGCCACCGTCTGGCTGCCCAAAGTCTATGCACGGAAGAGGGTCCAGGGATTGCGGCCCAAGCACCTCGATCGCCTCCACAGTCCACAGTCCACACTGCTAATTTCCCGCCGCACGGATCTGCAAATGGGGTCAATAGTATCAATATCAATATCAATATCACTCAGATGATAAGTATCTCTCGTACGGATCCCAGCATGAACGAGTATACTTTGGCTTATTGAGGGTCTTGCCACCTACTCTACACACAAACATTATTCGCGAATGTAGAGGATGTCAGATCTGACCTGAGCTACGCACTTGGGCCAATTGCGCTGACACTAAGCGCTGCAGTGGATGAGTTTAATTAAGTGCACTAGCTAGATATACCAAAGGCCGGTGCGCTAAAAGATCCCCATCCAAGAGAGCTGGTTGCAATTATCGCCTCAATTTTCGTCCCAGATTTCCTCTTGAGGGTTGCCAACAATATCTGCTGAAGACGGGG